>JAOTQE010027788.1:18474-34813 GCA_025631205.1 Nesometra sesokonis
TAAATCACCGTAATTTAAATCACCGTAATTTAAATCACCGTAATTTAAATCACCGTAATTTAAATCACCGTAATTTAGTGTCTGATTAGGAAGAAACATGTATTATGGACTACATTGAGTTCATGCAGTTGCATTTTTAAATTGATTTGATTGGATGATATTTTATTGGATAATCTGAAATTCCTGCCTTAAGAATCATATTTCATGCTATACCCATAGATGGTGAATTTCTGTCGAATAATAGTTCACATCCTCAAAATGCAGTTCCATGGAAACGCCCAGTCATAATAAGATGTGTCCATAATCCAACCAATCAAATAGATCAAGACCTGTTTCTATGTAAAAACAGCGACCTTGATGTCACATACAGTTCAAATGCATTCTGGCATAACACGCGATGGGAAAATTGCCAAATCACAAACCTTGTTCCATAAAACTTTCATAAGTTCTGAATTTATCAATAAACAAGTATATTTGATTCAACATTCAAACACATTGACAAAAATAAAATATATATTTAATTTAATAATTTGTATAACAAAAGTATGTTGAAAATGCAGTAATTATAAAACAGTCCATTCAACTTATGTTGGTGGTGAAGGATGGTGGCCATCTCGGAGTAAATACCTATAAATGGGCTTGCAATCCTACAGTGTTAAGTTTACAAAATCATGAAACTGATGAAAATGTATTTAAACTTTAATCTCTCTAAGCCAAATTGTTCAGAAAACCAAACAAGAAATGGATGGTATATAGGATGATCACCCTTTGGCATATAATATCATAATGACTTATCTGAGGTTTACTTTTTGGAAACCTCGCTTAGTGTATTTTTTGCAATATGATTTAGTCTGTTATTCATATAGGCTTTTTGAATTTCTTACAAAATTCACAATAACTGCATGTATTTCGTACAAATTTGAAACAAATATTGTTTTTGGCCACTAGAATTATCCGATATCAAAATTTTAAAAAAATGCTGACCCTGATTATCAATATTTTGGGTCAGTTAGGTTGAAACAAAGGATCTTTTAGGCCTCATCATTCATCCCTTATTTGGATATATACACAATTCAGTAAGTTTTGCAAAAATACCTGTTCAGAATTTAGCTGATTAATAACCTCGCTTACCTCCTCTAAATCTGTTTTGCCAGTCCTCACTTCGAACGTCCCCATCTACAATTCTCCAGAGGGCATCTGCACCACAAGGTAACGCTAGGCAATGGTGCATGATGGGAACCATAAGAGATACTAAATGAGACTGCTCTCCTTGCATCAATCTCCACATGCTGTAAAAAAGTAATTGTTATTTAACTATTTTAAGCATATTGATTTTAGAACTTATTTATATTTACATTAATTACACATGATTCCAGGTGATTATTTTAATGAGAATATGAATGATATAATGAGGATAATGATTAAAATAATAATGAAGTAATGAGATGATGAAGGGTAGTGATGATGGTGACAATGACACTGAAGGTGATGAGGAAGATGGTGATGATGATGATGACCTTTAATGTGATAATGATAATATGAAGATGACGATGACAATGACTATGATGAGCCTTTAAAGTGATGAGAGATGGTGATGGTGATGATGATCTTTTATAATATTTTTGGCAAGAGAGCTAATCGACGAAAAGTAGTCGTCACAGACCTTTTCTACTGGCATTTTGGCAGAATTACAATCCCCAAAACAACAAAATTAAAGAGAAACCTGTAGGTATTTGTTAAACAAAAACCACGGCAACATAGAGTGTGTGAGAGAGAAATGAAAGTCGCACAGGCCGACTCACATATAGCATAGTATAGAGGGCAGCATCACTTTTTTCCAAAGTTTACAAACTGTCAGTAGTCAATAATTTGATGATGATGATGATGATGATGATGATGACATGACATGTGACAACAATGATGACAACAATGATGATAAGCCTTGAAGGTGATGAGGGGATGCTGATGATAATGATGATGATAAGATGATGATGATGATGGTGATGATGATGATGATGATGATGATAAGATGATGATGATGATGATGATGATGTTTATGATGATAATGATGAAGAAAACCATTAATTATTAATCACTTACTTTGGAACGAGAAGGTGTTCCTGGGCATAAACAAGAAAAGCAATGTTGTCCTTAACAGCACCTCTTAGCGACTCTTCATTCAGACACACAATACGAATGCAGTTGATCAAGTAATGCAACACTACAGAATCATCATGCTTTGGAAGCTCCTAAATGGTAGAAATACATAAGTAATAAGTAAACAACAACAAAAAATTTTGGGGGATTCTGGAAAAAGTATCCTTTATCAGAGGATCCTTCTTTTCCAGAGAACACATCTCACTCAGCTTGTGAATAAGAACTTGTTTGAAATATACCAGGGAAGGATAAAAATGCATCATGGAAGGAACTAATATACACTTTTTAATATTAGCTGTGTTAGAATCATATACACTGAACCATACAACATGTGGACTGATGATATGAACTACCAAACATCAACTACAATACTGCCAGTGGCAGCACCAGCGGCGGCGGCGACGACGATGATAATAATAATAATACCCAAGAACACAAGACAACGATTAGCATGAGTTCCAAATTTTTTGCCTCACCATTGTAAGTGGATATGGATAATAGAAACAAGCAAGATAATGCATTACCTTAACCAAAGCAGATAAAATCTGAAGTGGTAGAGGCAGTTCTGACATCTTGAAGTGTACTTCTCCATAACTTGTGTCCCATACTGATTGCTCTTGCAAGTGAACGTATATCGCACCCTCATCTGTTCAAAATAAATAAGGAAAGCGAGAAACTTTATGTCTGGAGCTTACATATTTTCGGAAGCATTCCAACTTAAATTTTTTGAGAGCCTTGGAAGATCATTATAATGAATGCTGGCACTTTATAAAAATATTTAACTGATTGATTTAAATTGCCTTAAAAATCCTAACTATACTTATTCTCTTTTTATTGTTTTCTCACAAGGGTTTAAGTTATTGAGTATAGCTTAGAATTTAATAAAAACAAATATTAATAAAATAAATAATTAAAATGTAAATTATAGTATACAAATAATGAATGTTTGTGTTGAATTGAGAGAATTCAACAAATGCAAAATTTTGACAACCTTTTGTAAGTAAAAGACAGCTTCAAAGTTTTTTAAATTTGAAACCATTATTTTTGTAATTTAACCTTGAATTACTAAAAAGGACTACACCGTTAAGTGACTAACGAGGGTGGTAAAAAAAACAGCCAGAAAACACAAGACGACTAAATTGGAATTAAACTTTATTTGGAATTTAAAAAGTTTTAGAGGTTATTCCAAAGACTTATTAATTTAATAAAATTATGAAAAAGAATCCTGATAATATGGAGCAAAATTGAGCTAAGGAATAGAGTTTTCATATTTTATGTTGGCTCTTTAACACAGAAAGAAGACATTTCTTGGCAGGTTTACTTAACTGTTGTATATAACAGAGCTCCCAAGTCTCCAGGATTGTCCTGGAGTCTCCAGGAATTTTGGATAATTTCCCGGGCTCCCGGAATTAACAGATTTTCTCCCGGAATTTAGTTTTCTCCAGGAAATTCTACAGGTTTTGTAAAGGTTTCACAATCAGAATCAGAGCACAAATTGGCCTATTTATTTCAAAATATTTGATGAAAGAAAGCAACTATGAAGTTCAATGATGTTTTGGGAAACAGATAATAGCACATATATAAACCATTCCAATACATGTTAGAAACTATCATTTTATAACAGGCAAGGTGTTGAGCTATATAAATAACGATATTTGTACACGCATTGTAGAAAGGGCAGACATTAAAAACTGTGGTAGGATGACCACTACTAAATCTACAGGAATTCTGTTTCGACAACTTGGGACCTCTGATATAAGTTAAGCTAAAATTACAACACATGGCTTGTCCTTTAGTTAAGGCGCTTGAATCTACCTGGTGTACTGTACATGCTTGATCAGTGAAGCAGAGACCGTGTACAGTACTTTGACTGTCAAAGACAGAAATGTCCGTCTTTTTGCCAGTAAAACTATGTGTAAACAAAGATGGACATCTCTGTCTTTGGCGGTCAAAGTATTAAGACTTCTCATTAAAAACATTCTCACCTTTTTTGTCATCATTAAAGCTATCTTCAGAAACCTTCTGCAGTCTTGGGGCAGTTCCTCTTGTAGGGAAAGACCTTTGATCTGACTGATGTGATTTCCCTGTTCTTGTAATTGACTGTACTTGACCTAAATCAAATGACTGTGCTTTCACCTATAAAATTAAGAAATGATGTTACTAAAGAATACTAGTGAGATTTAATATAGCACATTATACTGAAGTCTCAAGGTGCTTGAAAAAAATTCCTACTGAAGATCCTATGCAAACCTAAATGGAAAAAAAACTGAAGAATTTATTACAAAAAAAAATAATATCAAACTCAAATTTAATCAGAAAGATACACTAAGGGCATGTTTCTACTGAAAACACACAAAATAATCGATTAGAATTTATCGCGGGCAAACTGAAAGACACTCATAAAAACTTATTAGTGTCCTTCAGTCTGCCCACGTTGCAAAATTATTTTTCCCCTCAGTGAAATCGGTTAATACCCATAAACGAAAGAGCTCTCAATTTTGGGACAAGTTGGTTGGATTCTTTCGCTAGTTCGTTTACATTTACAACCCCAAGTTTCACCAGTATTTTCTCATGATCACATTCAGAAGAATAGCATATTTTAGCAATGTTATTTTTGTTTATCGACAATAAACCAGCCACTTGATTCTCAAAATTAATTTAACGACAAGATAACGATATTTTGTCATGATTAATTAAGCCATGCCGAGGTGCAGCGTGGCAGAACGAAGGATCCCAGGCCAAGCGGCAGAAAACATGGCGGCCTAGGCCTAGCTTTACTTCGTTTCATTGGACTAGTGTACGAAATTGATGATAGACTGAATAGGTAGGCCACTGGGGAGATCATTTTTAATGTTATTTTCCATTACACATCATGATATGGAATTCTCGTGTTAAAGACACTACAAAAGTTCACATTCGATAAGCAAAGCTGGGCCTACACTATTGTTTTGTTGTACAGTAGTGTCTTTGGTTTGACCAAGGTCACATTATAATCGGTATTTTTGCGTTGCCGCTAAAAAGTGCACCACGATAATTGATTATTTGCCGTTCCAACCCTCAATCCATAGTGTTTTTAATTGGTATTTTTTAATTAATAAAATAAAATTTAAAAAAAAAAATAATTTTGATAGTTACATCAGTGGCCATTATTTTAATGATGTCAGTAACATAATAGTCTCCGTAAAATAGAAGGTGTGTAAATGAGAAGTTTCGTAAATGAGAAGGTCGACTGTACACAAATTTATGAAGTATCTTTTTTTGTTTCCATACTTCTTGAAGTTGCAAAACCTCCTACTTACCTGTTGGCCAAGTTTCTTGGGTTTTGTTTTCTCAGGTATTTCAACCATTGGCTGGTATTTCTCCTTTTGTGGGCAGTCTTTCTGGAATTGCACAAGTCGCTTAATCTTTGTATCAAAATCATACTCGGACACCTCCGGCATATCCGTGATTTTAACTTCATTATCTGCAGCGATCGTCTCAATGATCAGTAAGGCAAGTTGGAACCATAAAGCGGACAGATCACACAAGCTGCATTCCTGGTTGTCATCCCCTAGTGTACAGCAGTGCGCCCCTCCCCATGGAGCTTGTAACATTGACATTATCACGCTTAACGTTTCCTTAGATTCTTTATGTTCCAAGCCGAGTGATGATTGATAATTCTGTGAATCATACTAAAGTACAAAAGAAATCACAAAAAAATGTTGATTTCTGATGATGATATAATCAATGTTGAAATATTAAATAAAACACAATAGTGTGTATCTCATTTTTTGAAGTGTCTATACTGTACAATTATCTTTGGTTCATCAATAACAAGTTATTGTCTGTTCTAAGACTGTTAAATATCATTAATTGTGTGAGTTGTTTGGTTGAGCGGTTTAGGGGAACCGTCAGCCATAGCAAATAACAAAAGCATGGGTTCAAAGCACACTTGCACCATGGTGGTTCTGGTGGTGGAAAAAGTCTTCTCTGATAAGCACTATAAACCATAGGTCCAGTGTACACAAACGGCCCATGTGCACTATAAAGAACCCAGTACATCTTTCAAGACCAGTAGGGGGTTAACCCAGTTTACTGTTCCATACCCTTCTGTGGACAGATAAATGAGCACCTGTTTCAGGCAGCAGGACATGAAATGACCCTTAGAAAGTCATAAATATGTGTAACATCTGGTCCATAGTGCCTTGATACTAAAAAAAGTAAATGGGCAAAAACATAACCTACTTGGCAGAGAGGTTCAGAAAAAAAAAATGTGGAAAACAAATAAAATAGGTGTACTTACAAGTGATATTCATGCAAATATGTGCAAAATACAGTACAGGTATGCTAACAAGTCATGACTTCAACAGGTGTACAATATGTATGCTAACAAGTCATGACCTCAGGTATATTAACAAGCTGGGAAATCAATAAACTACGGGTAAAACAACATGCAAACAGTGGTGATCACAACGTATTATAATAAAACAAAATCATAACGATCAACTTGTATTATTTTATTGTGGATACATCCCAAATAATAATTTCCCATGTAACAACAATTTCTTGACTCTGCAATGTGAGAACTTCTGCAATTATATTAAATTCAGAGAAATTAAATGCTTTGAAAACAAAGTAAGTTATGTGAGCCCACAGAATTTCCAATATGTAGTATAGCGCAATAAAAGACTTGGAGCATGAGAAAAACATTGATCATTTATGGTACTATACTATGTTAATAAGAAGGTTTCGCAAATTTACGAAATACGTTAACAAAAACGGATACATCACACTTACATTTGAATCTTTGATGATCGTCGTAAAATACTGACCAACTTTGACAGAAATTCAAGATGTTCTACTTAAACATTACAAGAATTTATGACAGATCCATTTTCGTTTTCATAAAGTTGAGAAACTTCGCTAATATCAGTATGGTAATACCAAATATTATATGAATGATTTAATACACAATACACAATGATGATTAATACTAAAAATGGGATATTTTTCAAACGGAAACTCAACTCAACGCCTTATAGTCCCCGTAAGGACTCAGAAAAATGTTATTTTAACAATTTTAGGATTTTTTAAATGTAATTATCACATACAAATATAAGAAACTAATTGAAATGTTTTTGTAGATAAATGTCATTAAAAAAATGTACTGTAATTAATTAAAAATATTAATAATAAGATAAAAAAGAAAATTTTCTGCATCGACAATACATACTACTTAATAATATTTAATTATAAGAAAAAAAGATGGTCAATTCTACTCAAGTATGTGAGGTTTGAGATTCAGTTTCAAGTGATGTGGTTGGGTTTGAAAATTATAAAAACCATTTTCAATAGATGCACTGACTAAATTTAAATAACATAAAATAACAGTAACACCAAATAAGGAAAGTGGGGCCATGATTCTCAAGGTTTCGACTTTTATTAAGTCATCATCAGGAACGATGACTTAATACTCCTGATGATGAAAAAATAAAAGTCGAAACAATGAGAAATCATGGCCTCACTTTCCTTATTTGGGGTTACCTGTACTGTAATTCTATTTTATCAAAACTATTTTGCATCTGTGGAAGGGCGCACCTCTCTCCCTAAGCCTAAAGCATTGTTACTATGAGCTCATTCAGTTAGATAAAACAAAAATCATGCAATTACAACAGTCATGCAAAGACACGTAACTCAGAGCTCCCAAGTCTCCAGGATTGTCCTGGAGTTCCCAGGAATTTTGGATCATCTCCCGGGCTCCCGGAATTATCAAATTTTCTTCTCCATGAAATTCTCCAGGTTTTGTAAAATTTTCACAATCAGAGCATAAATTGGCCTATTTATTTAAAAATATTGGTTGAAAGTAAGCAACTATGAAGTTCAGTAATGTTTTGGGGAACAGTAATAGCACATTTTAGCAGTAACAATAAATGTTAGAAACTATTACTAGGATATTTTTATACACAATTTACGAAGGGTACACATTACAAACAATGGTAGGACGACCATATGTAAATCTCCTGGAATTCTGTTTCTACAACTTGGGACCTCTGTGTAACTTGACAGTGATTTTCTAGGTGCCAGGGAGTGCCTTAGGGCCTCAAAGCAATCCCCTTCAGTAACAAATAAAATTTTGTATAAAAAAGATTCCACCTCCACCCTTTTTAGAGGAAATAGAAAATAACCACCCCCTCCAGAGAAAGAGATGAGAATAAAGCCAAGCATGCCAACAGAAAAGTGTACAAAATGGAAATTGACTTTGTTAAATTTATTTGCATGCCAAAAAGTCTGATTGGGGTTAAGCACCCATCCACCAATTTTTTGATACACCCCTGTTTGATCATAACAAAGTCAAAAGTACTGTAATGCGAGGAAAAAATTGTGTCAGGGATGAAATTATGCTGGGCGGATGTGAGCGGGGCCACCCACCCTAAAAATTTTTCACCCACCCCATATCTTATTTTAAGGCCTCCTATCCAGCCTAATTTCAACTTGCCACCCACCCTAAGCCTCTGAAAAAGACAAAAATAATGTTTTTATTCATTTTAACACCCACAGTTACATTGATTCTACCCACCCTTGGACTTTTCTAGGTACATCCCTGTGTGTGTATTTTGAGACAAGGGTGATCCAACAGAAATTATAATCAAACTCGTCGACTTTGCCAAATCAAATTATTTTGAAGACAATTCCATTTTTTATGCCAAGTTGATGTGTTTTCCTTAATTTACAATCTCTTATTTATATGTTTTGAAGGAATATTCCTGGTCAATGCCATTTTTAACACAATTTATGTAAGCTTGTACTTAGAGGCCAATTGTCAGGTTTATCCAGGTAATATCTTATAGATTCAAACCATGCTATTGCACTCCAGAATCCTTACCTTTCGAAGGATTAAATCCAGCATGACTACAAAGCACTGCAGGTTAACGTCCTCTTCAGCCTCTAAGAAAACATTATCTTGCAGGTTAAAAAGGGTGGGAGAGTCAACTGTCACTTCAGGTGTTTCTGACTTTGGGCTTTGCATGCTACCAGTGCTAGGCTGTGATGGATAACGCTTTCTCTGTTGCTTTGCATTAGGTCCTTTCATCCAGGTGATGCCATCTTTGAACATTGATACAAGGAGATCAAATGGCAGGGATATGTCCAACTCACATAATATCTGTAAAAAAAAAATTATGATGATAGAAAACTTAATTCTAAACCATAAATAATAAAACTATAAAGAACTAAACTTGAGGATTCATCTGACACAAGTCAGAATTTAACATATGACAATAATTAGATGTTTTGATCTACCCTTTGGTTAGAGGGTCAGTAGTGGACACCCTCTACACAATGGGTAGTGTCCCTTGATAGGCTAATCATACCATCAACTTCATCATTGCAGAGATAGCGCCTTCTAGCCACAAAATGTAATCTATTGATACATACTATTCGGTGTTGTTTTCAAGATTTCTAAACCTTCACTGACCATTGTTATATTCGGCATTACATCAATGAAGACTTGAGCTATCAACCATGATGCGAGATACAAACCAACCATTGTTAAAAAAGGACAATACCAAAAGTATTTGATATTTTCTTATTTGTACTGACAGAATGTTAACCTAGCAACCCTGAATTACAGGGGCAAATTCAGGGTCCTTCTATGTGGTTGCCAGTAGCCCTTCCGCCCATAGTTTTCCCCTACCTTGCAGCCCGATTTTTTATTTTTCAGTTTGGCAAGCCAAAAAAAAAATAGCTTTTTTACTACTGTACCTTATTTCCCTGTCGACAGCAAGAAATAGATCCCCCACCCCCTTTTTGAATTGGATGAATATTATTTATTTGAAAATTGGCCTGGAGGTACCCTATACCCCTATAAACACAAAATTTGGCACCGGGCCCCGACTATACCCTGGCAGCCCTATTAAAGGCAACCCCGAAACGGTTTTGGGTGCCAAGACATCCCCTGGAACCCCCTGGATCTGCCACTGGAACTACATGGAAAATTAAATAAAGAATCAACATTACAAACCTGAAGCCACTGAAGTGACTCCAACATCTGAGGAGCACTCGGCCCTTTAAACTTTGATGATATAAAATGAAAGACTTTATCTGTGCTAAATGGTAGAGGGATGTCAGTTGAGAATAGTTTACACAGAATGTCTTGGAGTTGGGAGAGGTCATCATAGCTGATGTTTCTTTGAATGGCTTCCATCCAGAGAGGCATTATGCTGTCCCAGACCTACAAACAAAAGAGGTAAACAGGTAGGTAAGTTAGTAAAATACAATACAAAATATCTTTATTCTGGAAAAGGGTCTTTTAATGCAATGAAATACTGCCCTTTGGAAAAAAGTAACACCCTCAGACTAGGGAGGTCTACCATGTTAAACCAAAGAGAACTACCTAGTAATATAGTACATAATTACCCTGTTTTTTATGTTATTAATGCCTTAAAGGTTTATTCTAAATAATGGCTGTATTTTCCTATGTACAAGTATACTTGTAGAGCATTGCTGACCATATCCTTGGTAGTATCCCTTGATATGTTGTTTTTATAGGGTTAACCCTGTTACCATTATCTACCATGTTAACAGAGTTATTTTTTTCAAAGGGTGGTCTGGTCCAAGAGTTCCAGATTTGGTAAAATTTAAAAAAATCAAAAGAATGCAACATTTAAAATGAATAGAGAGAATATACACATTTTTCAAACCCAAAAAATAAAGTTAAGAAAAAACGTTGTTCAAAATTAAGAGTATATTACATGTGTATAACAGTAGAACCTCTATTAAGGGGACACCTTAAAGACAAAAACATTCCCTCAATAGGGGTAACAAGGATTAAAAGATATGTTTTATGTTTAAAAGAAAATGTACTGTTTCCTGAAAGTGGTGAACCCAAAGGAGATGTTCTACTGTATTTGTTCATACCTCATAGGTAACACAATTGTACAGTGTTAGACTGAAGATAACTTGTAGCCCTTGATCAATCTCAGATGTCTTGCTACAAAGGGTATCCCTAAATAATAAATGAAGAAATTCAAGATTTAAGATTCACAAGTTTACTGCAATGCTAGCCAGATGCTTAAATTATAACAAATGTAAGTTCTCAACACAAAATGAGTCACATCGTAGGTGGGATCAAATTGAGATAATCACCAAAATAGGTCTGAAGTCAAATTTTTGAGAAATTTAGTTTTAATCAATTATGTGTAATATCAATTTTCCAATGAATGCCATTTACTTACTTACTTTACTACCTTGATTTTGTGTTTTGTCACTTGTCCTGTTGCATCATTGTATTGTGCTGTCCCTGTATATGCTTTTGTTCTTACCCTATACAAGATTTTTGTCTAATCTTCTCGGGTATCTGCCTTCTTCCGTCTTTTAGTTTAGAATATTTAAGCAATTATTTATTATTATACAATCATATTATTGTTTATGAATTAGTATTTTTCTTTTTGGAAGTAAATAAATGCTCTTTTGAACTGAACGATCCTAGGTAACACAATTGTACAGTGTGTGTGTCTTTTGAACTGAACTTTTGAACTGAAAATGTGGATTATAGCTTATATTGTGGTATATTAGATGGTACCAATAACTCAATTTTGGATTTTCTTACTAAGAGACTCATTTTGTGGTGATACCTCACAAAGTTTGAGAAAATAAATGCAATTAACTACAAGAACTACATGTGATAATTAGTTTAAATAATGATTAAGGAATAACGAAGTTTAACGTCTGTAGAGGAAATTTCAGAGGGATGAAAAATGAACTGGTAACATAGTTGAGGTGTATAACGTAAAAAGGATATTCATCACAAGTCATAAATAAATGTAACATTAAATGATAGTTCAAACTTGCAATATATACATATCCTTTGAAGATGCATCACATATCCTCTATGGGATAATTTATTTTATCAATCTTGCCCGCTTTTATTATGAACAATTATTGGCCCTGGATGGTGCTGTAAATATATTTTTTGTAAATGAAAATAGCTGGAATTGAAATATCGCTCTGTGACACAGGGTAGATCGTGTAGGACTTCAAAAGATTAAGAGACCATGTCAAAATTATCCTGCTGTAGTTACTGCAGTAAATTAGTTAACAGTATTTTTAGTAGTGGAAAATGAAATTTTGAAACTTGTATGTCGAGAGATGACCTTGTCTGTCAATGCGGTGACCAAACAAAAAATAGCACTGGATTTCTACAGTAACAGCAGTAGAATAATTTTGACATTGACCCTCAAACATGATTAGTATTCATTCTTTGTTTACTTACCAATGACCCCCAACCCTTGCATACTGTGGTGGTTGAGGTAACAAACAAGAAACAAACACATTGAAACAGTTGGAGCGAACATTTGCCAACCACGCACACACATACTGAAAGAAGAAGTATAAAAAGTACCATTAAAACAATTTGATTTAATATATGATGAAAATGTCTATTTTTTACAGTATATAGTGCATGGAAAGGTTCAACCTATGGCCCGATATGCAATTTTAGTTTCTAACCATGGACCATACCTTACATATCTATTGCTAAAATATAATTTGGTGACAATAATCAGGGGTGGATTTAGAAGGGGCGCATCTGGCACGCGCCCCTCTAATATCGTCAAAAGTACATGTGCCCTCCCTCTTATATTATTTACACCGCCCTCTAAAATGTTCCTTCAAGAATAGAATACATGCAAACTCCATACATCTACAAATTAAGAGAGTCGAAATACACGCAAAGAACGTTTTTTTCTTGCTAAATTTAAAACACTGGACACGCCCACCCGGCCGGGAATTTTGCGCCCCTCTTCCACACGATCCTGGATCCGCCTCTGATAATGAGGTGCTAAACTACTGTGTAGACTGGACAGTATGTCCTTACCTCTGTTTTCAATTTCTCCACACAGTTTCCAACATCTGAAAGAGAGAAAAAAAAATAATTTAAATTAAATGTTTGGGCTTAAATTTGTACAGTAAAAGATACAAATACACAGCAATCTGAATTTTTGTCCAAATTTCCATATATCAGATCAGTGAAAAAAAACTAAAACCTTTAATTTATCAGATCATCTGTTAAATAAAAAAAAAAAAACAAGACAGAATTTTATTAATCAACTCATAGTCTGAAACTTTACCTAAGGAAAAAATCTAAATATATAACCCAGTGTAAAAATGAGAATAAAACCTATTAGAAACTTATCTTGCTCAGGTCTTTGATGTTACTGATAATTTTTATTTCATGTCCATAGATGTATTATTTTACCGGCTAGATAGTGAACTTCCACAGAATACATAGTCCAAAAATTGTAATTCCAAGGAAGCACCTACTATTCCGGAATCCAGCCAATCAAATCGTGGTACGATCTAACGCTGTTGCTACATCAAAATTGGACCCCCAATCTTTTATAAGTTTCAAATTTATCAATAATTAAATGGAAGTAAATTTAATCCAAATATAAGGACATTGACAACATAAAATATATTTGACATATGTAAATAATTTGTTTGATAAACGAATGTTAACAATACAATAATTATAAAACGGTTGTTATTATTTAACTTATATGTTTGTGACGAAGGCTAATGACTGTCAAATAGTAGGCGCCTACATGGGACTGCAATTCTACAGTGTTAAGTTCACTATCTAGCAGTAAATACTAAATCTATGTTCATGTCACATGTTTTATGAAGCAGGCAGTAGAGGCGCCAGGAATTCCCCGATGGCAGGGCAATGCCCCGACAGGGAGGGCAACCCCCGAATGCCACCGACGAGTAGGCCAAGTGTGAGGTGGGCGTGTTCCCAGTTTTCAGTTTGGCAAGCAAAAAACAAAGAAAAACGTTATTTGGGTATTTAGCATGCCTTTTTCGGCCGTTTGGTACATTTGGGGGCTTGTCGTGACCTACAGGGCCCCTGACGAAATCATCAATTTTTCCCCAACGGGGTAGCCCCCACTAGCCACACCATTGAAAGCAAGTGTCATTATGAGATATGTTAACCACCAAACTACAACTCCACTTTAAGCCTCTCCACTCTCCACTCCAGGAATACAGCAAAAATCTTAAAACTGTAATTTAAAACTATTTTTATGTTGAATGACACTGCAGTTTTATAAGTACTGTACAAAAGTAGGAGAGGCAGCATTCTTGGTATTTGTTAGCTGGTCACTGTTGTTTTTATTCAATATCTAGCATTTTTAATTTCAAACCCTCATTTTGGTAATTTAATCTTGTATTTACAAAAATGATACCCGTTATGTGACCTATATGAGTGGGAGAAAACAGTTAAAAAACAGAAGACCAAACTGGACTTAAACTTTCTCCTTTTTCAACTATCATACTACTTGAAAATCAGCATCAACTATACGACAAGTATTAACAATTAATATTACCATCATCTGGCACCCTGGATGTGTAGGAATACCACTGAAACAACATGTTCAACAGGCGACCTATGACCTCTGGAGCTGTTTTCTCACTTGGCTGACATTTTTCAACTAAAAGCCAAATCCCAAATCGGCTCAGCATACGTGGGTCGTCCAGATTAAGTTTAGATTCATGCACATCGTTGTCGTGGGTGTGCGAGTATCTGTCATCATGTGTGTTGTCAGAGTTTCCGCTTGCTTTTAGATCATCATCAACTGGTTGGGCTTCCTTTAGAAGACTGCAAAATTGAAAAACATTTTTTTAAATTTACATTATAACAAAACAAATTAAAAGTGGATTTGACATAAGAAAATTGACACTGCATTACAGTTGAGCCACCCTGTGCAAACTCTCATAATCGGACACCTCTAATATTGGACACTAATACAAAGACCTGTTTGTTCTTCCTATTTAATCAGTGCATTTGCGGACGCAAACACTCTTTGTCTTAAAATATAGATTTACCTCCCATAAGCAAACATCTTAACACAAACCTTTTACACTATATTAGGCCTAAAACCCAATTTTTCTAAATCAGGGTAGCCTTTTTTTAGTTTTCACATTTCTATATTTGGCTAAATACCTAAAATAGTCCAGAAAATTGTAGGAAATACAAAAAAAAAATTATCCTGGAAATTGTACGTGACACTTCTATATAATTAAATATAGGAAACAAAAAGGTCATGTTATTCTAAATACAGTAAGAAATACCTAAAAATGGAAATATTTGACAAAAATTTCCACAAATTTTGTGTGTGCAACATAAAGAATTTTTAGGCTTCAACCACAAGAGACCCATAGGAGACCAAAAGAGCACAATACAAAACAAAATCTCACCATCTAGAATATTACTCAATGTGAAATTCCTTAAAATTAATGAAATATACAGTTCAAAGCTTAAATTCTTGAGAAATTGTTGAAAAGTCTTGATTAATGTTGGATTATTTGCAGCTTGATTAGCATCTCATAGTTCACTCAACCACAATGGAGACATGCTTTTTTTTAGGGAAATATTCTCTGGTGGTAAGATTTTGTTTTGTATTGGGTTGTGGTGGTTGCCAGTGTTACTAGTGTTAGTAAGACTGGGCTGGAGGTACTCAGCTCTTAGGCCTTCCACCCAGTTTAAACGTACTCACCTTACAATAGCCTCTGTGAAGTATGCCTGCATCTCCTTCTCTCTTGTCCAAGGGTCTTCAGGGAACTCTTGGTAGATGTGGTTGACAGAGTCCTTGTGGTTGTAGGTGAAACAGGCTTTGCAGTAACTCATTGGAAGATGGCTATGCACACTTGTACAAGCCGGTGAAAAACACACAAATGTCACAGCTTTGTCTGTTGACTGGCAATTCTAAAAAATAATTGGGAATAAATGATGGAACATTTTCAACTACTCATGCTGTAACTAACCCTTTGAGAGGGCAGTTCAGCGGGTTGGTGAACCAGGTTGTGCCAGAGTCTTATCTCAATAATCCAATTAAACTTCAAAGAAGAATACTCATAACTATTCCCTATTAATTACCTTCACTGTTAATCTTGTTACAAAGGCTATGTTCGTACGTAGATTAAAATAAGCATTTAAAATTTTGGTTTTTTTTATACCTTCGGGGTTAACCCAACGACCGTTCGTATTTAGAAAATCAACAACTATTTACACAGTAACTCAGCGGAAATCACGTGACTTTACCACCTCAAAGGTCATAATATTAATTAGTTCGTGACCCATGTGTGACGTCTCTCAGCTGAACTGTGTTGTTCTTCCGTTGGTATTTCCCGCGCGCCAAATTCAGATTCT
>JAOTQE010027789.1:0-21973 GCA_025631205.1 Nesometra sesokonis
TAAACATCACAATTGTCAGTGACGTCACTTTGCTAAATAGTATTTTACTATATCGCAAAGTGACATCATAAAAGTGAAGTCACTTGATAAATAGTAACATATTTTGCAAAGTGAAGTCAGCAAGCTGGAATAGTAGTAATATTATTAATCACGTGGCACTCTTTCAACCAATCAGTGCAGTTTAAATGTTTGATGTAGAATATAATATACTATAATTACTCTTTTTAGGCTACTCTACTCTATAAAAGCATAGCCTCACCACTGTATTATGTTATTTACGTAAAGTGCAAATTTCTTTTGACTATTTTATGTATGCAGTAACTCATATTTTAAAGAATGCCAACTAGGTCGTATGAGTAATCTATGCTTGTGTGGAACCACTTACCAATTTATATTCATTGATTTAATTCTGCAAGGGATATTGCATTGTAGTAAAGTTGTGATGCATGAATCTGAAAATTCACTAAAAGTATTTAACTGTTCCAAAATATATGTATTAAAAATAATTAAAAAAAAACAAACCTTTGCTCTTCATCAGGCTTCTTGATTAGATTAAATAAGATGTTTAGTAATTTATCCCGCTCTCTAGGGTCTGGATGAAGACTAACTGTGTAAAGTATAACTGGAATCAACTCCTATTATAAAACCAAAAAATAAAAAAAAAATCATTATATAGAGAATTAATTTAAAATTCTAATATAGTAACTTGAATTTACTATCATCAGAAATATCAGCACTCTACTTGCCCGATTAAGGAGACAATTTATATAAATTTCCCTCAATTGCCCACTCTAAACCAGAGAAGTTTTTAGTTCTCCACTTTGGTTTGTGCAACCACCCACTTGAATTTAATGAATCATCCATTGACCTACTTTGTCTGTCTTGTGTATCAAACATGGTATGTATAAAGGTTGGTAGATTTCCGTAATTCATTCACTATGGTATGTTTTAAATGGAAGATGTCTACAAAAGTAACGGGGCTATTACATTTTATTGACTTCAGTAACTAAAAAAACTTATCACGAAAAACGTACAGTACTGGTTGCATGAGCCTAAGGTCTATATTGTTCTAAATATAAGACTTGTTCCACCACCAGAGCCAGGTAAAAGTGGGCCTTGACCCCATCAGTTGTGTTTGCTATGGTTTATGATTCCTTTTCCTTAACCACTTGACCATGATATAGTGTACAAAATGAGAACCAAGTATCATTACCTCTCTTTTGGCAAGTAAAACATTAGGAACAATATGTGGAAGGCAACGTGCTAGCATTAGTACAACTCCTTCATCATTCCTTGCAATCTTTGATACTTCTTCAGCAAGTCTACCCTCCAGGATGCTGTCAGCATATGTGAGATTTGTCATAGCTTCTCTAAACGCATCAGAGATGTTCCTGTAGACGAATTATGTTTAATATTTTATTTTGTATGAAATCTAAAGTTGGGTTAGTTCACTTAAGAATAACTATTATTAATATTCAAAGAGAGATTCAGTAAGGATATGAAACTGGGTAGCTATGTTGATATAAAGAAATAAACCTTTCAAACAAAGGTCAATTAAAGTCACATGGCAACACAAACCACTTGAGAACACCATGTAAATATTTATCATTGATAATGTATAGAGTTGCCAATAATTAATCAACATATTTATAGTAACAATCACAAATTCTTATCAGGTCAATATAATTATAATTTTAATTAAACATATAAGGCTTTGTACCAAGAAATTATCAATAATTGTCAACAATCAACAAAAATTAATGCATCAATTTTAAAATGAAATCTATTAATTACAAATATTATTAGACCAAGGAGGTTTGATTAGTTAACTAATAAAACCTCTTTCAGCAAAAACATGGACAAAAAATGATTGTTATTAATGCTGCCTTAACAATCAATATTTATCTACCAGGAACTTATCAATAATTGTAAACAATTAACAAAATTAATGCATAACTTTGAAATTTCAATCTCTTAACTACAAATATGATTACACAGTCAGCAAAAACATGGCTAAAATACCGATTGTTATTAAGGTTGCATTGAAAGGATTGAATCATCTATTGATTACATGTTTCTGATTTAAGCCTTGTTTCCATAGTTAGAGAGTGTTTGATGTAATTACTATGCTGTGTAGTACAAATCCTATTTTTAATGTATTTTATTTCAACTTTCTTGATGAAGGTGATCCTGTCAAAGCTAATTATTACAGACATTCAGTACATAAAGTGATACATGTATAAAACACATTAAAATTGCATAGAGAACAGTACAATGTAGAGGCATAAATACATTAACTTAATATAAAATAATATAAAACCCAATAAAGCCAGTATTTTAGCAGCTGATGTAATGCTTTAAATAGAAGTTATATAAACGCCAACATATATTACATGTAAAAAAAGTAGAAATCTTAATTAGTGTAATATAATAATACAATTTTTAGATTTTATTATTTATCATTTTGTATTATTTAAAAGTAACACAGAATGCTATAAATAAATTATCAGCATAAAACACTAATTTATAAAAGAAATACAAGAGTAAGAGATTGAAAAAATAGGTCACACGTATGCCATGTATGCCACGTATGCCACGTATGCCACGTATGCCACGTATGCCACGTATGCCATGTATGCCACGTATGCCACGTATGCCACGTATGCCATGTATGCCACGTATGCCATGTATGCACGTATGCCATGTATGCCACGTATACCACGTATGCCACGTATGCCATGTATGCCACGTATGCCATGTATGCCACGTATGCCACGTATGCCACGTATGCCACGTATGCCACGTATGCGACGTATGCCATGTATGCCACGTATGCCACGTATGCCATGTATGCCACGTATGCCATGTATGCCACGTATGCCACGTATGCCACGTATGCCATGTATGCCATGTATGCCATGTATGCCACGTATGCCACGTATGCCATGTATGCCACGTATGCCATGTATGCCATGTATGCCATGTATGCCATGTATGCCATATATGCCATGTATGCCACATATGCCATGAGTGGGAATTCTATTGCCAACCGTTCAATGAAAATATTTGGCTGTTATGTGTGTGTAAAAAAAGGCATGTGAGAAGATCCCTAACGCATGACGTGATGTGATTAACAAATGGAAGCACTCACAGTTTGTGTGTCTATGTGCGTAACAATTTGCACCTCTTCGTAGTGTCACTGATGAAATGTTTAACTCATTACTAACCTGTTCAGCTTTTCTTCGGCTCTACCCTCTGGTTCCTCTCGTACAAGACTGCCCTCTAGATCTGCACCACCGGTCACATTCCTCTCACTTATGTCTCGTCTTTCCAACGGTTTATCAGTTGTAGGTCGACTAGACGATGTATCTACGGTATTCTGTGAGGGTTGGGGTGATCCAACTTGGACGATCATAGAATCTGCCTCAGGGCTCACATCTGTTTGCAGCCCCCTAGAGTCTATAGAGGTAGATTCATTTTTCTTTGGTGACACTATAGGACTAATCATAGGAGTTGACATTTTTGGTCTATTTAAGTCTTCAATATTTCTGTGGAAAAAATATAGTGCAACAATGTTCATTTATAAATATGTTTTTGCAACAGGAAGATTTGACTAGATAGAAATATTTACATAACATTGATGAAACATGTACAGAAAACTTGGTAAAGTTGAGAACATTTGAGAAACTATATATTTTATATTTCTGAAAAGAAATTATAGTAAAATAATTTTAATACATAAATACATTTTTGCATAAGAAAGATTTGATAGAAATATTTACATAACACTGATGAGAAATGAACAGAATACTTAGACACTATACTACAATTATCCTGCTGCATTTACTGCAGTAATTCTGTTACAACAGTATTAGTTCAGTATCAGAAAAAGAATTGAATAAAAACAACATGCCGAGATGAGATTTTGTGTGGCAATACAGTCACACAAAAAAGCAAGATGGTACTGGATTACTGCAGCTACTGCAGTATACTTAAATAGCAATAGATTACTGCAGTAACTGTAGTATACTTAAATAGCAATAGATTACTTCAGTAACTGCAGTAGACTTAAATAACAATAAATTACTGCAGTAACTGTAGTAGATTTAAATAGCAATAGATTACTGCAGTAACTGCAGTAGACTTAACAATAGATTACTGCAGTAACTGCAGTAGACTTAAATAGCAATAGATTACTACAGTAACTGTAGTAGATTTAAATATCAATAGATTACTGCAGTAACTGCAGTAGACTTAAATAGCAATAGATTACTACAGTAACTGTAGTAAATTTAAATAGCAATAGATTACTGCAGTAACTGCAGTAGACTTAAATAACAATAGATTATTGCAGTAACTGCAGTAGACTTAAATAACAATAGATTACTGCAGTAACTGCAGTAGACTTAAATAGCAATAGATTACTAAAGTAACTGTAGTAGATTTAAATAGCAATAGATTACTGCAGTAACTGCAGTAGACTTAAATAACAATAGATTACTGCAGTAACTGTAGTAGATTTAAATAGCAATAGATTACTGCAGTAACTGTAGTAGACTTAAATAACAATAGATTACTGCAGTAACTGCAGTAGACTTAAATAACAATATATTACTGCAGTAACTGCAGTAGACTTAAATAGCAATAGATTACTAAAGTAACTGTTGTAGACTTAAATAACAATAGATTACTGCAGTAACTGCAGTAGACTTAAATAACAATATAATACTGCAGTAACTGCAGTAGACTTAAATAACAATAGACTACTGCAGTAGAATAATTTAGACATGGTCCCTTTAATGAGAACACTTGCAAATAAATTGCAAATGCATTCTTAGGGTGGTGTTGAGAAACTATATAGCTATCCATTCTATGAATGTATTGCCAATGTGCCAATCAATGTCTATTGCTTTAAAATAAAAACCATTGAACTATTTGTTTAATAAGAAGGTCGCTATTAGAATTTTAAAATATATCTGTATGTACTTGCTTAAGTTTGCTTACCTTTCAAGGATTTCGATCTGAGTTTTTAAAGTCTCATTTTCTTCATTCAAGGCAATAACTTTATCATTCATCTTGATTAATTGCTCATCCTTCAAAGAAATATATTAAATGAATGATACAAAAACATAATCAAAAATCAAAATTAATTTTCTATTTGTAAAGAAAAATACAAAGATTATCAAAATAGTATTGAGTGGAAATTTACCAAATTAAAATTAGGACATTACATTAAAGATGCATTGATTTTTAAAAACATTTCAGTGATATCAAGATCATATTATTAAAAAAAAAACAGCCTTTATTTACTATATTTATGTACCACATTTTAGACGACTAAACAATTAAAAATTTGACCAAAAAATCAAATATGTGGGAAGGCCTTAATCATATTTATTCTCAATTCTATTCTAAACTTTCATTACTAGATATTTGGAGTGTAATGAATTTGTCAGATCCAGAATCTGGCTTAAACTATGCAAAAGCATATGCCAGACAGCATGCATGACTTGGCTAATCTTTGTCAGCAAACTATCTCGCTCAGCCCCAGCCACTCCCTACAATAATGTATAATTGGCTAATAACCCTTTCACTGCGCGGTGTCATTCACACTGCTGTCCGGGACATGTTTGTAATAAATATATGTGATTTAAAAATAAATGGTAAAAAATACTAAAAGAGATTTATTTTAAAATCACTTTTTCACGTTGGGGCGGGCAATGTTCGCCTAATTGATAATTTGCATATACATGACATTATATGACATCATGACTTTTGGATTTTCCTTCATCAAATCTGTAAAAAAAACACCACGTTTTCACCAGAGAATTCTTATTGATGCGGTGCAGTTTTTTAACATCATTTGGATCATGATGCAGATACACGCGATGAATAAAAACATCAAAAGTTTGGATCATTTCCATCATTTTATAATAAAATAAACACAAATTAATGTTTGTCGGTCCAAAAAATAAAAGCAACTTAAATTTTGGAAAAAAAATCAGAATTTTTTAAAGAATTGGAGCTGCCTCAAAATTGATAGGAAAACTAAAGAGGGCACGGGTAGTATAAGCAAAAATGTTTTTAAGGAATGATTTATTTTGGGCCCGGTACTACGTGGCCCACGCAATTCAACAACATTTTTTGGCCACATTAGTACCAGGCCCATGCAGCGAAAGGGTTAATTGTTGATCGATTACTTAGGATTAAGTTGGGCTTTTATCCCCATCTCTATGTTATTCATTTCTCCACAAGAAAAAAAAAATAGTACATAATTAAAAGACGATGTTACTATTGTAATAAACTCCAAAAACAAATGTTTATAAGCAGTTGCTTTACGAAACGGTTCACTAATCTTGTCAGAATACAACAAGCAAAATGAAATGCTGAAGGCAATTTGTGTTTGCAATTTAATATGTAACAGTATGGTAAACTCTAATCAATTTAATTTTATAGTTTTGTTTTTTGTTTGCTTCTACATGTATGAGTAGTGTTAGGCAAACAGGCACTCAAATATATTATTTGTTTAATGTCTGAAAATCATAAACTATATTTTCCTTTGAAAGCAAAAAGAGGAAATCAACAATTAAATTGAACCAAACTTTCACTATTTTTATTTATATTTTTAAAACTAAAATTACTGAATCATTATTTTTTTTTCTGTTGGACAAGATTTTTCTTTGCTTTTTATAATTTGATGTGTACCACCAATATGTGAATGATTTAGCTATTACAATGATATTTTTTTTGAATTAAGCAAACTTCTATAGATTTTCAAAAGCACTTTCTTGTATCCACTGCTTGTACTACCACAGTTTAACAAACTGAGAACAAATTTGAATAGGATATTGAAGAAAGATATTGGTGTGATGATGATATCTAAAACAACTAATATAAAAATACTGACACTGGTGAGTTGTCAATGTCAAAATACTTATACTTTCTTATCTATTATCAATTTTTGCTTTTTTCCCAAACCTTTGGGGATAAAAAATAATACTTACAAACTGCTTCCTTTCCTCTTCAAGAAGCTGTGGTTGGTCAGCTTCTACCTCCTCTAGTTGTTCCTCAAGTACCATGTCCTCTCCACACCCAACATCTTTAGTCTCTTTAGCCGGGATAATATGATTGCCATAGTCTCGGTAAAGATGGAGAATATCAGGAGGTCGGGAAATGTTCAAACCAACATCATCCCAATCATCAAAATCCTACAAGGTAGAACAAAGATCAAATCTTTATATAATATTAATCCCTTTTACGGTTTCAACTGTGCATGTGCGTTACTAAGGTGAAGCCAGGTCAAAGTAACCATGACTTGTGATTAGTTGGTCGAAAATGTGTCTTGCTTTTGCCATATAGTCACACATACTCTATGTGCAATTCAAACCGCGAAAGGACTTACTGTTAAGTAAATTTGTAAAATATGTTACATAATTAAAAAAAAATAAAAGGTATAAGTGATTTATTTTATGTATGACAAAATAAACTATAGCCTTAAAACACATGAGCAAACAAAAGGAAATAAAGGAAGGCCAAAACATACATGGATCAAACAAATCTGAAGTCTGAAACCAATATTAAAACAAAATAAATACACTGAATAAATATCAGCCTATTATTTTTTTTAGATTTAGATTGTGAGACACAGACAGACAGACAGACAAACAGAAAGACACACTTTTAATTTACAACCATTAGGACCAGTGTCCATTGTCCATTCAATTTCAGGTTAACAAAGTGCCCCTGTTGTCCTTTCAATTTAACCCTGTTATCATTAAGGCCAGTGCCCCTATTGTCCTTTCAGTTTAATCTTGTTACCATTAAGGGCAGATCCCCTGTTACCCTTTTAATTTAACCAGGTTACCGCTAAGGCCGGTGACCCGTTGTCCTTTTAATTTAACCAAGTTACCATTAAGGCCAGTGTCCCTATAGTCATTTTACTTTAACCAGGTTACCATTAAGGCCAGTGTCCCTATTGTCCTTTCAATTTAAAGGTTACCATTAGGGTCAGTGTTCTTCTTGTTCTCAATTTCATCTATGCTGCCATTTTGGCAAGTGCCCTGCTGTCCTTTCAATTTAACCAGGTTATCATTAAGGCAAGGCTCCTTGTTGTCCTTTCAATTTTCCATTTCAGAAGTGATTATTATCATGGCCAATTTATCTTTGGTTCCCCTTATTCTTATTAACTTGTCTATTTACCCGTCTCGAAACTTTGATCTTTGACCCCGTCCCTATAACCTTGACCTTTATTCCAGTAACCTTGACTTTTGATCCATCCATAGCCTTGACCTTTGACAAAGTTCTCGCAACCTTGGCCTTTGCCCGTCCCAAAGCCTTGACCTCGTTCTTGTAACCTTCACCTTTGACCCCTCATGAGCAGTTGTGGTGTGTACCTACATGCTTCCACCAAGTTTGGCCAAGATGGGACCAAGGAGTAGCGAAAAATAGTTATTTGACCTTTGACCTCAGTGACCTTGCCCTTTGACCCCCCATTGACTCATCAATGGCATTTCTGGGCTGGACCTACATGCTTCCACCAAGTTTGAGCAAGATAGGACCAAGGAGTAGCGAAAAACAGTTATTTGACTGTTGACCCCAGTGACCTTGACCTTTCAAAAAATGAACCCCTCAAGGTCAAATTTGCAATGAACCCTGCATCCACCCACCAAGTGTCATGGAGATCGGACCAAGAACCCAGGAGGACTAGGGAAACAAACAGACAGACAGACAAACGTTGCTCAAATAATAGTATGATGCACAATACACCACAACAAAATGCACTCTGGTGTGCTGTTTCAACAAATTGAACCCTTCAAAACTAGGTCAAATCTAGCCTTGCCAGTACATACATGTAAAGTTCAGAGTCTGTAAACTTATGCTTCCTGTATACCTATGGATCCACTATGGAGAATAAAAGCTGAACAGCCTAGCAAAGCATTATATACTCTCAGGATTATAGATTAAGGCAATTCCAGATGGCAAACCATATGACTCCATCTCATTTGAAAAGACTCTAATGCAACAAGTCAATTTGTCCAATCTTTTTCACTGAACAGATTTTAACATAATATCAGTTTACATAAAAATTATGAATTATTTATCAAATTTATTGAAAAACTAAATTACTCTCAAAATTCTATTGATTCAGAAACATGATTTGATTCCAATAATGATTCCAAGATTTACTAATTTGAAGATCAGATTTTAAAATAAACAGGTATTCAAACTAAATAACTCAGACTACTGAATAACTTTAATTTCTGAATTACTTCAATTAATCAACCAGCATTTATTTCTTTTGGGTGGACAGAGGATGTGACTCTTAAGTGTCTACTAAATAGGGATTTCACCTGAATTGAGTTGTTTCTTAATATAGGGGTGTTCACTGAATAGGGGCCTCCTCTAAATAGTGTCTGTCAAAGGTGGTTTCACTGTTTGTAATATTGTTTTAAATAAAAAAAACATTTGTTTACCTGATCCTCATTCTCATCTGAGAATGTAATTGATGTCAACTTATATTCATTCTTCAACAGGTACTCGTTTACCAGAAAATTTAATGCACGTTTCTCATGGGGTTTAACCAACTCCTGCAAAGCAAATGTATCCGTGCAATGGTAAGAGTAAAGTTGGCAACCTATTAATGTAAGGATGGCATAGCAGCTGTTTACCAGGCCTTTATGGTCTAATGGTTAATCATCTTGATAGTGAGATGTCTCTGTCCACATCCTTTTGGATGCATTACATATTAGACAATTGGAATGTACCGCCTGTTTTTGAGCAGCTAAGACATGATGGAACCCTTAGAGGTGTAGAAAGTCTTATGAATGTGTACCATCTGGTCCACAGTGCCTTGAGACTTTGTGTAAGGCACTATATAAATCTTCTAATAATAATAATAATAATAATAATTTATTATTATCATTATCATTATAATAATTATTATAATTATTACTATCACTATTACTATTATTATTACTATTATTATTATTATTATTAGGGCAACACCAATTGTGAACTAACTACATGCTGGAACATAAACAGTATAATGGCCATTTATGAACACTAAAATAATGTTTAAGTATTCTTCTGTAATAAATTATAAAAGCTCTTTTATAAGATTGTCTAAATGGAAATTTAGATTAAAAGAAATTGAGAATGTTTAACATTTATAAGAAATACCTACCTCATTACCAGATGTAATATTATCATTTTTGTTGTGAGTAGGTGAAGGTATTTCACACTCTAGAAAACAAATCATTATAATAATGAGCTTATTAGCTGTATAGTTGTAAATTATTGTAAAGACGTTGCCAATACAATAAATGCATCTCTCATTTCCAGTAACATATTTTATTTTTTTCTATAAAATACAATAGTATTTTTTGGCTTTAAATTTAGTCTGAGAAATGTTGTGTCCTAGATACTGTAATACTTTAGGTGTGCATAGGAAAAGGTAAGCACACTGATAAAAAACAATTACATTAATGCGTTTTTATCGAAGCACTCTGTGAGGCAAAACTGTAATGTAAAATCTGCTAAAAAGTATTTTAAGGGCAAATGGAAGGAAAAAATAATTATATCCCAGAGAGACAAGGGCATGCTCTTACTTTTTTGCACTCTTTTCAGAAGACTCCATACAAGTACTACTGTCTAAAAAAGTAGGTTAGTGAACATTGGAACAGTGACAGTCAATATACTAAATTGAGAAGGTTGGAAAAAAAGGACCAGTTTGTTAAAAAGCACTGGTTTTAAACTAAAAACAACCAATAAGCCCTGTTAAAAGAAATAATATGGCATACTGTATCCATCAGAAAATATGCAAGGGATGCTTACTCTTTTAGCAACTTATACAAACAAGTACAAACTAGTTAATGGGAAATAATGAAAATCGAGGGGTAAGGAAGATAAGAGAGACAATGCTACTAGAGATGCATAATTCATCGATTCAGTCAAACCTGTCTAACTCAATTTTGTCTAAGTCAAATTATTTTTAAGTCAAATTTAATTTTCATGATGTGTTTCCATTACCAATCTCTAATTTGAATGTTTTCTACAATATTTCTTTTCAATGTCACTTTGGGTTTGAATTAGGCAGGTGCAACTATACTTCTAAATTATGTGAGACTATTTAAGTTGATTAGTGCTTGCTTAAAATTGAAAGAGTGCTTCTTCAGATTATTAGGGTACTCATTTAAAAAACATGAAATAACTTACCATGTTTAGAGGGGTAATTATCTGAGACATTGCTTTGTTCTAATGAAGTGAATTTTTATGGACTACACTCATTGTTGATGTGTAATTTATTACAATATTCATGTTAAAAAAGATCACAATATTTTAACTCTATAATTTTCTTATTTCAATATTACCACATGATCATGTAACATCACAAGTTTACAAATCTGTCAAACTTAGTTAAAAAATTCTTAAATGTTTACATTAAAATACAAATAAAACATAACTATGTGAAAATACCATTTTTAAAATATAATTTGTATAAAATGGTAAAGAAGTAAGTGTATTAATTTAATATTTATAAAAAACAAACCAACATTTTTTTGTTATTTTAAATGAAAAAGAAAATAGAGGAGACAAAATAAATGACAAAAACTTTCATGCTAAATAATTCATACAACATGCATTAGACTAGGATTTATACACTGTAGGAACACACAAAATGTTAGGACAGCAAGAAAACATAGAAAAGTGAAATTTTACATATTTAATATTATATAGTTAACTCTCCCAAAACTGTCCTGGAAACAGGATTTCATGCTAAACCGGACTGCTATTAAAATCACAAAAATTTAAGAAAGCATTATGGCAAACTCTCTCCAAAACAAAAAGTCATGAAGTGTTTACATCTAGTTGACTATGATTTTTGCACTAGATCAGATTATTAAATGTTAAATTGCAAAATCAGTGCATTCAACAACCACCACTTTTTGTTTGTAAACTTGTACTCATGAGAAATCTCAGGTTTTGTTATCATGTTAAATAGCGTTCTCTTGTAAAGCAGGTAAATGCTGCATTTTTTCCTCTTCACTGACACAGTACTAACAGGTAAATAGCAGTGTTTCAGCCGCGAAAAATACTTTATTATAATAAATTAGAATTTAGAAAAATATTATGGAAATAATCAAATTGCAGAATTTCAGCCTTGAAAAATAGTGACATACATTATCATTTAATTTATTAACAATTTATGTTATTAGTATTTCACTGCTAAAAAATTGGCATTTTCATCAAAATTTATAAGAAAATTGTTTGCATAGAAATTTATGACTAATCAATATGATGAAAGAAAAGGAAAGTAATTTATGATTTTTCAGATAATTTTTAGAATTACAGTATAACAGTGAAATCAACATAAGAATTATCGCAGCTGTTTTTCAAATCGATATAAACCAGTTATACAAGGTAGCGGGTAATTCAATAATAGTTACAGGTTATAAATCAATGAAATGAAAAGATTACCTGCTGCCTCAGTTAAATTGACTCTAAGAGATTTAATTGTTTCTTTGGCTTTTCTTAATTCAAATTCTAAAACGGCACAGCGTTCGTCCGCTTGATTAACGCCATCATCAGAGTATCGGGCAAAATCCAATGAGTCAAAGGTCGCTACACTGGATGTACGTTCTAACAGAAAACAAAACAGACTGGGGGTTAAAAGGGTGACAACAAATATAAAATAAGGAAATGAAAATGGATAAAATAAAGATCACTAGGAGTACGGTACACATTATACACAAAGGATTATTATCCACACATACAAAGATCTTAAATCTTGAGTGCAATCTTTAAAAAAAAAATACATCTCAAAAGACAATGTGTCTACTGCTGGAATTTGATGGATTCAGCTCAGAGTTGTTCGTGTCAGATAATATTTTGTCATAAGATCTATCAATTTGCTTCATTTAAGAATTTAATGTATTGTGACACTTCAAAGTACTGTATAAGGTACAGTGGTAGACAGTATGATGCTATAGTACTGTCCATCACCACAATTCACTATTGGCTACAGTATCTACCGACAATTTCCTACTGTAGGGCCTGTTTCTACTGAAAAAAAACATAAAATAATCAATTACAATTAATTATTATTTTTAAAGTATGAGTGTCCTTCGATCTGCCCGCATTGCAACTTATTTTTTCCCTTAGTGAAATCAGTTAAATGACCACCATCCTGGTTGATAATTATATCACCATTACCCATGAACAAAGAGCTCTTCATTTTTGGATGAGTTTCTTAGATTCACTTGCTAGTTTTTTTTTTTACATTTACAACCCTAAGTTTTAACAAGAGAATAGAACATTTTAGCAATGTCATTTCTTGCTATCAAACCAGGCAGGTAATTTTAAAAATTACCTTAACGACATGATAACAATGATTTTGCCATGATTCAGTAATGCAGCACAGCAGAACGAATGATCTCAGGCCAGGCGGCCTAGGCTTATCTTTAATTATATTGTTTTATTGGACTGGTTAATGAAACGGATGATACTGTATACTGAATAGGTACAGTAGGCTCATAGAAAGATAAGTTTTGAATGCTTTTTTGCAATAATGATGGTAATACAATTTCTCTTGTTAATGACAAAACGACATGAGTTCACATTTGGTAAAATCAAGGCTATGCCTAGGCTAGTTTTTAGTTATCTTGTTGTACCTGTTATTTGACCGAGATCACATTATTAATTGGTATTTTTTGCGTTGCCGTTAAAAAGTGCACCACAAAAATGTATTACTTGCTGTTTCAACCCTCATTCCATAGCGTGTTTTAATTGGTATTTTTTGATTGGTTTTTTTTAACTGGTCCAGTTTCTCATGACAGAAAATACTAATTAAAGAAAAAATATAGGAATTTACCATGGGTAGGTCGAGATCGCGCACGAAGGCTGATACAGGCTTAGTTTGGTGCTAGGCCTAGCATGGAGAAGATTGTCTAAAAATAGGTTTATTTTGTGAAAATAATAATTTTAGCACTATTCCAAGATAGGTAGGCATATGTTGTAAATGTAACTATCATAATAATTTGGGTTTTAAAATCACCCTATTCGTTGGTTAAAAAATCATAGTTTGAAAGCAAAGTTCGAAACATTTTCCACAAACATTAAATTACTGGAGGCTGCCATTTTAATGTAAACTAGGTGATGCTATACAATACTTCTCACAGTAATCACATATTTATTATTTATAAATTGAAAAATAATTTGCAAGATAAATACCGACGAGAATAAATCGGAAATCCATTTTTTTCGAAACGGCATTTCCCATCAGTGGTCTATAAACCATTGTAGCCTAATGGAAGGCAGTAATTCTGCTGTACGTGGCAATGGGTGAATAAAATCGAGGAAATTGTCAAGTGAAAACACCTTAGGGCCTAGGAGGAGTCAGAGTCGGCTTGCAATCGCGGTGCTAGCCTAGGCCAGGTACTGTAACCTTGAGGTAGGAGAATCGGGGGCCTATTAAATTTGTTTATTTGTTTATCACGGACAAGCACTCTAGTTAAAACATTACATAGTCCTCAACTAAAAAATAATTTTCGAACAAACAACTGATTTATTCCAAACGTAATAACAGGTAAAAATCGCGAAAATTATCATGTTTTGAAAATATGCCATTGCGAAATGGGCGAATTGTTAAAAATCGTATAATAGAGAAAATTTAGGGCCGTGAAAATAAAGGGATCTACAGTAATCAATTTTTTTAAAAAAATTGATGTTTGACTGATTTTTTTCTCTCCAGTAGAAACAGGCCCTGAAATACATTTCACAATGTCACATGACTGTTTTAGTTTATGGAATACTACAACACTGATATCAATCAACCTCTTCTGGAATAGCTGTCTACTATGAAGATGGTAGACACCAACAATTCACTATAAACCCCAACCAAACAACTTGATTACAATTGAACTTCCTGTAGTCGAACACACTCAGGTTTAGGCGTCTGTGTATGGGAGGTGGCCACTTGTAATTACAATTTTTGGTCATAAATTGTAAATTGTGTATTTTGGGTAATTTCACAGAAAATGAACGTTATATTGAAAAAATGAATTCATAAATTTTTGTTAGCGAAACGAAGTACAGTTTGTCTCATGAGCAGACAACTCCCATAATGCACACTTATTTAAAAACCCGTTTGTTCATCCTATCAGTAATTTTGGTACCTCGCGTATATGGTCACCTCCTTTTTGTAGGCCCCGTGTCTGTTGAAGAAAATTCCATGCTGAGCGAGCCACATGTCTTCCACTTACTCACATGTGGCAAAGAATGGTATTTCTCATTTTATAGAAAAATTAAACTGTTGAAATAGGAATAACTGAATCACACCTGCCTACAGCATAAATACTTACAAAATACAGATTATGGTACAATACTGTAGGAGTATTACAGTATTTCACAAATTGTAAAAAACTGTAATGAAAATCATCCGAACAGACGAAATGAATTTGATGGTTGGAATTATATTATGATATTGGACTTATAATATTATGGAATCATCTGCTGTTTGACCAATCTGATGACTGAAATCTATGTATGAGGTATATAAAAATAACTATCCAGCCGGCAGATTCTAGTATGCAGACTAAATTAAGTTGCTTCAAAACTTGTTTTGAATTCGTTATTTCTTCTGATACGCAATTTGTTGTCAACCAACTAATTAACCTATATTGCATAAAGAACTTAACATAAAAATTGTTCTATGCAGAACAAAAAGAATCAATCACTAGCTAATTTTTAATTACGTCATAATAAACCTGCTTTTCTTTTTACAACTTTAGGTCTTAAATTCCAATGTGCTAACTGTAGTCACAGTTTGGAATAACGGTTACAATGGTGTTGTTTGTCTTACTTTTACCTCATAGTCCCGGGTTCAAACCTCTGTTGTTTTTTATAGTGTTGTTCATCCTTTTTTTAGTAGGCCTAGTTTTTTTGTTTTCATAATTACAGTTTCGCATAGTGATTATAATGGTATCAAGAAGTGCTTATTTTTTTAAACTGATAGTCTCGGGTCGCATATCTCTGTGTTTTTATTTGGCTTTTAACAAATTTTTTTCATTGCCTCTTTCTAGTAAACTGTATTTTAAGTTATTTGGCAATTTTCATCCATGAGTTATTAATTCATTATACTTATAATTGTGTTCAAATTAACTTAAAAAAACATTTTAACAACTTTTCTACCATTTTTTCCTCTTTCATTTTCATCGGATATATTGAACTACAATTTATGAAAACTGGTAATGTTATTTTAATTGAACGAACACAATTTTGATAAAAGTGACAGTGTAAGGCTAACACATTGCCCCAGAATTAAAATCAAAACAAAACAAATTGTGATACAGAGATACAGATATACTTCATTTCATCTTCATTAGGAAATTGTACTGTTCGTGTGATTGCATCTTAAAAAATGATGTAACAACAAAGAGTGCCAAACAAACCCTTGGTAAGGTCCCTAAGTACAGTACCCAGGAATTTTCAATATTTTCAACAATTGAAGACTGGGGATGTTGTCACATTTTTCAATTAATGTGAATTATGTAATTAATACCGTGGTATTTATGCCTGTGTAAGTTCTTCAGCTTAAAAGTTCTTTTTAGCATATTCTAAACACTCAGTGAATTTTTCTCTTTGACTCGGCTAGCCTATCTGCGGGTAGTCTTGTTTGAGTTCTTTAGATAGCTTTTCTCAGCCTTTTTATTACCCGTCTGCGGACGGGTGAATAGGCCTAGCCATTTTTTTTATTTTTTCACCCGGAGGACGGGCGAATAGCCTTTTTGTAATTTTTCACCCGGCGGACAGGCTAACAGCCGTTTTACTATTCACCAAGTTGACGGCGGTGAATAGGCTGGGGAAACCGTTACCAATAGCGTTACATTATGATATTCATCATTAAAAACAAACTTAGGAAGCAAAATAGTTCCATAGTTCTAGGGGTTCCATTGGCAGCGGTCGATTACGTCCGAGGCCGAAGGCCTAAACCGCTTAGCCTAGCCCTACTATTACTAGGCTAGGCCTAGCCTACTAGGCCCTAGAGGCTAGGCTGGCTAGGCTAGGCCTAATAGGCCTAGCCTAGCATACTAGGCCTAGTCCTAAAAAGTCATTTGTGAGTCATCATAAAATTCACTGTGTAGCCAACAAGGTAAGTCTGACCTATATAATTAACATTGGCTTACGTAAAGGCAGAGACACAATGTCTTTGAACGCATTATCCTGTCTTTCAAAATTTCCAGGGTTAGAAAAGTAATCCCGGAGGCGGGGCAGCTCCCGACCGCTTTCCACCAATTCTGTGTGCAGTTCGAGGGCGGTGAGAACCAAGTTGTCTTTGATAAGCTTAGCGGCAATTGAATCCCAGTTTAGTTCATTTGGTTGGGGTGTTAATGTTTCTTTACGAGTAGGTAAATCTTCCTGACTACTATTTACATCAGCTTCTATACAATCTGCAATACTATCTCCAATTGTATCTGAACCAATGTCGTCTAAAAACGGATTGTAACTGTCAGCCATGATGATCGAGTTTTGATAAAAAAAATCAACAATAACCTTTAACCCCTAGTTATTTCGTGCTTAGTGGAGCGTAAATTTCTGTCAAAATATTCGTTGGTGGCGCCATGACTATTATACGTTCTCTCTATGGCTCTGTATACGTTCTACTATCATTCGTTCATTCGTTACATTCGTTCCATTCATTCATTCATTCATTCGTTCGGTCGCTCGCTCGCTCGCTCGTTCGTTCGTTCGTTCGTTCGTTCATTCACTCACTCATTCATAAGTTTTAGTGTTGCATAATTTTGGAGAGAAGATTTATTGTGTAGATCTGTTCTTCATTCAAGATCAAGTTTAGGCCTATCGAAAACTTGGTTAATGAAACTCTACATTATTCAAAGTATACATATTATTTGAATTTCATTTTATATGAATGTCATTCAAGCATGACAGACATTTGTACCTTAAACATGACCTTAAATATTTAAAATCACAATCGAGTTCTAACATTTCAAGTAATTTGGGTCATCGGTATGTTTTCAATAATTAATCTGTTAAAATAATTTACAAGAGCAGTTTCGTGGAGATGGATCATCCAAAAAGTTTACCATACAGCGTTCGAAAAGTGTTTCTTGACAAACATCAATGCTTACGATTGATTTAATATACGCTATTAACCTATGACCATTTTTATACCTTTATCAAATTATTAATTGTCGCTATATTACGAGATGCATATTATTACACCAAGATATTTATATAAGTTCACTTCTAGAATGTAACCTTCACCTAGTTTCCATTTCTTGTCTTTAATAGTGCCTTTACCAATAATTTTAATTAAAAATCAAATATACAAGGCCTATTCTATATTTGATTTTTCCAGATGAGATGTCAGTTTGTATAATAGTGACAGAAAGACATTTGGTTAACTTTCAGTACCACATTACATAACCGGACCTCATTGTTAATAATGATGTTCTCCTCAATTGAGGTGCACTGTGTAGGCCTAGGCCTACTTGTATTTGTATCTTGTCGTATCGACATTTTTGAATATTTATGTTTTGTAATTGTGGAGACAAACGAAAATATTTATGTTATAATACATTTTGAATAAAAGAAAAAAACCCACAAAAGAGAAAACAAAAATAACAAAAAATATTCCAACCCCACCGCCCACTTTTAGGATATTTCTCGACCCATACTTTTTGAAGTAGTTATCATTATTATCATTTAAGAACGTTTCTGTAATTCCTCGGACACTGCAATTTTCTTAGTTTAGAAAAAAATTTAATTTTGTATAGTTTAGTGATTGATATTTAAAAAAAATCAAGTTAGTTTTACTTAGTTGACTTGTTTTAGTTTTCCTATTCATTCTTGAGCGTCATTGGTGTTTTGCAGAGCCAGAGTTTAGAATCCATTTTCGTGCAATAATTCACACGCTACACATGCGCCCGTTTAAGAGGAATTGGAATTCTCTGTAGTTTTTATTTTTTAACGATATATAGTCCTATAAAATGTTATAATATCATGATAGTTATTGTTATTGTTAAGTTATTGCTTTATCAAGTCGCCGGTATTTCAAAATAAATGTGATACTAAACTGGTTCCCATACGATTTACATTGATGGGAAGCAATATTCAAAAGAACTCGCTTTATTATTTTTGTACTGTATAATAATATAGAATATTATTTTATGTTTATGTGATAAGCCTGTTTTCCTGTCGATCCCAAATCCATAAAACGGCGATTTCAAACGGCGTTTTTGATCGTTAATTTTGACAAAAATGACGAATTTCCAACGATCGACAGGAAAAGGGATCGATTAAAAAGTTTGACGATTTGCCGGTGAATTACGGTGAGTACGGTAGCTTTAGATCATTCATTCATTCATTCATCATCCATTCATATTCGTGCATTTTTTAAATTAATTTAAATGTTTTATTTACGTATTTGTATAATTTACTTATGTAGGCCTATTGTTTAATTGAATTATAAAACAAATTAATAAATAAATAAATACACAAAACAAATCCATTTATCAATAATTTATATTATAAATTTATCAATCAATAAAATTGTTATTTGACTTCTTATTTTGTTTAGTTATATATTTACATCTTACTTATATTTATCTATGAATTTATTCCTCTATGAATGTATTTGATTGTTTTATTTACTTATTTAATCGTTATATTTGATTATATATTGATTTAATTTATTAAACAATTATGCATACTAAGATCTCCATCAAGGAGTGCCGAAACCCAAGCGTATGGGCCTTGGTAATCAAAACCGCCAGATGCCATAGTTTGAACTGTTTAAATCCTATTTAAACCTGTAAATATACCATTGCTTCTTAGACCTATATACAGTAACATTTTTCATGTTTGCTGCTTCCTGGTGTTTCAATTCTTTCTGGCTAGTTAGTTTTGAATAGTGTTTTTAACAATGCACTATATACGATGCGTCTGATCAGATCTTTTTTCTTTTCTCTATAGTTCAAGCACCAATTTTACACGGTAAATTTGACTTGACTAATTTGCAGAACAGATAGCAGGAATGGCAGTGACGTAGGAGAGCAACATAAATTTTACCAGTACATAAGGTGTTAATGTGGTTTCTACCTTACCTCCAATAGTGTAAGTTTTGTTTATATGGTAAATTTGTTAACATTTATTTATATTTTTAGCAGTAGGGATAGGTGAGGTCACGGGTGCATTCCTTACAACCACGATCCGTGTAGTTACAAAGTTAGCTCAACGGTTTATGCGCTTGACCATTTTAAACTCGTGCTGAGTCGAACAGTTGATTTTGTTCTTGTTGCATTTTGCTTCTCTTCTGCCAGGTGTATACGTGGGTACCCGGGAGATACAGATACCAGGGATTAAATTTAACAACTTGTGGAATGTCGTTTGTTTCCTAATATTATAATTATAGATTAGATTAGATTCAAGTACAGTAACCATGGGCGTGGATTTGTGGGGGACGGGGGGACACGTCCCCCCACTTTTCAATGTGGGGGAGGACATGATATCAATTGTCCCCCCACTTTTAGTAAATTTATGACTGAAAAAATGTAAAAGTTGAAAAAAAAGCGGTAAGACTTTCAATCTTTCTATGAGACATCAAGACAGGCTAATCTGGAAAACAGGACCTTGATGGACTAATGTGTCTTTTAGCATGTAAAATAACGCAAATTTTTCCGGGGCCTTCGGCCACACGACTCTCGCCGGGGCCTAGCTCTGCGACCCCTTGCTCCCAGCCTAAACTCATGCTCGCAAATCTGAACATTGAAATCAAGACGGGCTGATCTGAAAAACGGAACTTTTGATGAACTATAGTGTCGTTTAGCATGTAAGATAACGCACATGCGGGCCTTCATGAACTGGACTTCCACCAGGGGCCCTCGGCGGTCCCCTGGATCCCAGCATAAATTGCTCGCAAGTCTGAACATCAAAATCAAGACAGGCTGAACTAGAAAACGGAACCGTTTGATGGACTCTAATGTTTATTTTAGCATGTAAAATGACGCAAATTTTTCCGGGGCTTTCAGCCCCTGGACCCCACCGGAGGCCCTCGCCTATCTCCTGGATCCCAGCCTAAATTGCTCTCAGTGGTGGCGTCAGCGGGTGGGGGAACCTGTCGGGGAACATGCCCCCCCCCCCCGTCGTGCAAATCCTGGCGCCACCACTGCAACTTCTTGTCTTTGTTCCCCCCCACCACTTTTCAACTCAAATCGACGCCTATGACAGTAACCATACGATAGTATTATAAATCGTGTACAGATTTAACGTACTTTATGTTTTATATATCTAATAGAGAATTGTAACGTATAGATACATATAGCAAATGTTAAAAGTGCTGAAATAAATCACAAATATTAATACTGTTCTTCTGGATCATCAGCAAGCATATGCATACAAAAACAACCTAATTGACATAATAATAATAATAATAATAATAATAATAATAATAATAAGAATAATAATAATAATATTAATAATAATAGTAATAGTAATAATAATAATAATAATAACAACAACAACATTTCCGCTTTATAGCTATTTTTCGCAAGCCCCCTATGTTTACTGACCAAACTATTCCTTTATCTGCGGTCATAGAGGGGTTATTCGCACACTGTCCTCATTGCAAAAGGGAACGCCCTTTTGCAGGTCCGGGTGGACGTCGTTGTCTGTTTCGTTTTTACAACCAATAACAGGTTATTTTACCCATTTTGTGTACCCTGGTATCCTGTTATAGCATATATGTAGGCCTCACCGGATTACCTGGCAGTGCGGCTTTCCGTCGTTCCTGAGAACACCCGTACATGGGGTGCCTCTAGAGGTGATTTAATGGTACCAAAAGTAAAGCTCGAAAGTTTTCGAGGTGCATTTAGTTATTTAGCTCCTAAATTTTATAATAATTTACCTATTTTATTAAGGGAATGTACCTCTTATTTAAATTTTAAACTACAATTAA
>JAOTQE010027790.1:0-10428 GCA_025631205.1 Nesometra sesokonis
AGCGAGCCCGACCAGTACAAATTACCTTGATCGGGATTGATCGAGTTCGTCTGATCGGCAGTGGGAACCCACCATAAGGGGCGTAGCCAGCTGGCGGCAGACGAGGCGCCTCGTTTGAAATTTTAAACATTTATTTTCGGAAATATACGGCCCTGGAATGTACAAGCTGAGTCCATTGTGTAATTGTGTAATTACCCTAACCCCACTGAAGTGGAGAGAGGGTATTGCAATGAGTCCGTCTGTGTGTCTGTCTGTCTGTCTGTCTTTCTGTCCGTCTACGTCCATATCTCAAAAACTATTGGACCGATTTACTTCAAATTTTCAGAGAATGTCAGAATCAACAATAGTTAAGTCCTCTCGAGGTTTGGTGCTGCTCCGCCTTACCATATGAATTCTGGATTCTAATCTATTTGATTTTGTGTCTACTGCCCTCTATTAGTATTGATACACACTATTTAAAATTAGCGCATTCCATTAAGATTAAACGTTCTTGACCCCATGAACAGTATAGGCTATAAAGTGATTTTTATTTTATTCTGTGGCATGAAGTCATTCATTAATTATCACCAGTATGCAAGAATTATTACTCTTTTATAAGTAATATTGTGCCCAGGCTCAGTGTTCTATTTTTTAGCTAATTTTATAGCTCAAAATGTTATTTTTTATCGTTATTAAAAGGTAAAGAATTACCACCTTATTGTATGGATACACCTAAACTGTGCCATATAAAGGGGTCTGTACATGGAGGTATACCTCCATGGTCTGTATGTGTACGCCTTGTTTCAATAATCTTTTGAAAACAGTATGTGATGAGCTTGATTTTTTTTTTTGGTTTTTTTAGAGTCCCTTTAATACAAAATTCCTGTTTTAATATTTCTCGGCCTCAATTTTTATTTTCTATAGTAGTATCGGATGTTTGTGAGTTTGTTAATTGCTAGTTCGTTAATTGTTTGTGCAAGTTCGTTATTCGTTGAAGAAAAATACTGTAATTGTAGGCATAAACAATTAATTGCTTTCATAGCCTATATGAATTAAAAATGGTAGACTTTTATCAGATTTTGTTTATAGTTTTGAATTTTTTAACGTTACAGCAATGGTTCAAAGCTGGAGGCAAATTGTTAATAACCGACTATTGTTTAGGGGATTGCAAACACTCTGAAACATTCAAGGAATATGTTGCTCAACGGGGATACTTTCTACATACACTTCAACAATACGGCAAGGTATTAAAATAATAAATTGTAAATCTGATAATACACTCACATTTAAACGTGTATATTATTTACAACCATTTCATGCTTTATATTCATTTCTGTCAGTTTATTGTACTGTATTGTACTGTGTTTGTGTTTAGCCTTCTTCTGTGTCATCTCGACACTTACCAGAGCCCTCGCCACTACATTCTATGATGTCAAGTCATCCCCTCCACATCGCGACAAGCTCTCCCCATCTGATGTCATCCCAATCTTCTGTGCCATTGCAACACACTTGACACAGCCCTCGCCACCTCATTCTGTGAAACCAAACCCTCTTTTGCGCCATCGCGACAAACTCTCTCTCCAGCCCCTGCAATATCAGTTTTGTTTTATTACCATAATTTTCTTCTATATGCATTAATAAGTAGGCCTATCTTTGTCTTCGTAATAATATCTCTTCCTTTGTTACTTTTTCGTTTCACTTTGAATGCTACTAGTTTCTATGTAATTAATAAACTGGAATCTATACTTTTCATCAGATGCTGGAAGAAGCAGGATTTGTAAAGGTAAAAGCAGAAGATCACTCAAAACAATTTGTTAATGTTTTAAAGCAAAAGAAGGCAGAAACAGAGGAAGATAAAGACACATTTGTCCAGGTAATAATATTCATACAGTATTACGACGTTTTAGATCTCACCACATTGATATGCATATGGTCATGATGACACCATATTAATGCAAAAACTGTGGACAATCATATTTGCCAATCACTGCATGCTTCAAGAAAGTACCTCTACGCGCACGTAAAGGGTCGTACTTTCGGAGGTATTTTACCACGCTAATAGTGAGGTACCGGTATTGCAACTCTACAAAATATAACGAAAACGGATACGTAACATCTATTTTTGAAAGTTGCTAAAATGTGTTCAAAATAAATCAAATTTTCTATATACGAATTGTTGATGATCGTCGTAAAATACTGAACAACTGTGACAGATATTTAAAGTTTTAAATTTAAACGTTACAAGAATTTGTGACGTATCCATTTTTATTCTCTTATTTTCTAAAGTTGCGATACCTCACTATTAATTTACAATAAGAGAGTGCTAAACGGTGTAATAACATCATGTCCTCTTATTAACTCATAATGAGTTAGCATCTACCATTACCGTATAATACATATAAAACGTTCTTGTCGATAAAATCCGTAAAATTGAAAACCTCATAAGTTACATGGAAAGTGACTGACGTTGTGATTAGCACCTTAGGAGTGAGTGACTGACTTATACAAGGTATGAAACACAATGTTTAAATTTAAAAAAAACTGTTTAAAATTTACTGCATATTACTCTATTATTAATATTTAAAAAGGTGCTTCATAAGTAAGTTTATAACAAATTAAAAATATTTAATATTTGTTGTATTTATTTTCAGGAATTTTCCCAGGCAGATTTCAACTATGTTTTGGATGGATGGAATAAAAAATTAAGTCGTGTCATAGCGGGCGAACAAGCATGGGGTATATTCTATGCCGAAACACCGGTTAATTAATTAATAATTGTTTTTAAATTGAGACTCTGATGTAAAATTATACTGTTGCAGTTACTGCAGTAATTCAGTTGGCAGTCTTAATAGCAAAGTTACTGAAAACGACATCGAGAAGTCGAGAAGAAAACAATGGCACCGACTACTGTGCAGTAACCGCAAATTTGAGAGTGGCGTTGATGGTTAATATGCTTGGCTTCCAATCTTCTGGGTTCTAACATGGCTGCAAACCAGGTTCTTTCCACCCTGTTTCCCACGACCTAACAATGCCACTCCCTAAGCAAAACGATAAATAACTCCTTGCTCCTTGCATGCTAAGCCTCATAATGAGATTTGGTTTGCAAAACGACGTAGATCTCATCCTGTAAAGAGACGAGGAAACTCGCTAAAGCCTGATTCCCACTGATCGCGATCAAGCGAATTCTCGAACGTCACGCGTCAAGCGAAGAAAGTTGACCATGGTTTAACTCTTGAGAATTCGCTCGCGAACCTCCGATTTGGCCGCATGCGTCACATTTCGCGTCTAGTGGGAACCGGCCGGGATGTGAAACGAAAAAAACAAAACACATTGCTCCAATATCAAATGGATTACTGCAATAACTGCAATATTTTGACACGGTTACTTACTGAAAACCTTTATGGAACTTAGGTTGCAGGCTCCATGTCTCCCTCTGTGGCATTTTGTCACGTTTTAATTATTATGGAGCTTTCGTTTTGCACGACGGACCGTTCTGCGACGGTATAACACGCTGCCGAGCGTACGCAGTGTCCATTCTCGGAACAACCCATTTAGTTTTTCAGGACGGCGACGAATTTGCCAATTTCATCATGACCAAGCTGTACATGATGGCAAGCCTAAGGGATATTTAATTGTTCTGTAAGAAGTCAACAAATGTACCAATTGTGATTTTAGATAACTTTGACTACAATTTTATCTAGACGATTACAAAAACAAACCAGAAAAGCACACCACTATCTTCTTACAGTATGCCTAAGGAGGGTTAGGCATAGCCTAGGATAGACCTAAGCTAGGGGGTAGTTAGCCTCGACTAAACAGTCTACATACACTTGAGGGTCTATTAATGGTAGACCCCCATTCACTCTTGTCAAACAACTTGAATTGCACTTAGTATTAGCCAATCTAGTTAAGTCTGATTTTAGTCTAGTTCACGCTGGGCCATGGGTTTAAAAAGGCTGGATCCGTCGTCGTTTTGGGGAGGACAGTGAAACACCACGAAAACTGTCGTAGATTTTTCACGCCCGACATTCAGAGAGATTCGGGCAATTAATCATATTTTCATTTCGTCAGTCGCAGAACGATCCGTCGCGCAAAACGAAAGCTCCATAATGAAACTACTGTGTAACTTTCATTCTTGGAACACTGGATTATGGATTGATGATTTTGTATGTACAGTTGAACTTCCCGTAAGCGGACACCCTTGGGTCCGAGAAAAGTGTCCGCTTATGGGAGGTGTCCGCTTACGAGAATTTTTGCCGATAGAGGGCCAAAGTTGTAAAATTATGTACACGTCCTTATGTTTCACTTTTCACGGCATTTTCAACAAAAATGGCCTCTTAAATTTCAAGACACTGCATTCTATATTTTATTAAGTACGGTTTATCATTTTTAAGATTGGTTTAGTAATATGATTCTCAGTCGTTATAATACAAGGACGATTTAGTACAAAAATTTGTATTTGTTGTACAGAAAATCACTAAATTTTCCGGGATGTCCGCTTATGGGAGGTAAATTAACACACAAAAAAATCTAAATTTTAAGACGAAAAGTGTCCGCGTCCGCTTACGGGAGGTGTCCACTTACGAGAGGAACCAAATGCACTGATTAGATAGGAAGAACAAACGGGTCTTTGAATTATTGTCCGTTATGGGAGGTGTCCGCACAGGGAGGTTCAACTGTATGTGTTAATAACAAGCTCGAAAAATTGAGATATACTCCATGGAACAGAATGTACAGCACGAGTGTATTGTATGTGGTCACTCATGCGTAACAATTGTATGTGGTCACTCATGCGTAACAATTGTAAGAAGAATAGTCCTCTGTTATATTACATGTACATTCTCATCACAGTTTGATCAATTTTACCCTACATTTTCAAAGAAATGTAAAATAAAAAACAATTGAAGAAATTATTAATGTCCAAAAGTGTGTAATGTGATTATCATCTTTAATGTATGTACTCTTTGAAAAAATAACTGTTAACAAGGTAGATAATGGTAGTGACAAGGTAGTTAACAGGTTTAACACTATAAAAACTACCATATCAAGGGATATGGTCAGTAATTTTGAATTAACCACCTCACTGGCTTATCACATTAAATGTTTATAAAGGATAGGAATATACTCTACAGCTAAACAATCAAGTGGAAACTCATCCAATTATCTATTGTGATAAGACTTGACAAAACCTTCTAATGGGCATGCACACCTAATGCGGAGTAAAAACAGGTTGAAATACTAACCAAAATAATGGATATTCCAATTGAAGAATTAATAATGTCCAAAAGTGTGTAACGTGATTATCATCTTTAATGTATGTACCCTTTGAAAAAATAACTGTTAACAAGGTAGATAATGGTAGTTACAAGGTAGATAAAGGTAGTTAACAGGAGTAACACTATAAAAACTACCATATCAAGGGATATGGTCAATAATGCTCTTTAAGAAAGTATAATGCATACTCCAAGCAATGAGATACACGCCATCGTGACAGGATTCAATATTTCGACATAAATTATGTCATCATCAGGAATTCCTGATGATGACATAATTTGTCGAAATATTGAATTTTGTCGAAATATTGAATCCTGTCATGATGGCGTGTATCTCATTGCTTGTAGTATTATACTTTCTTACTTGAAGTTGATTAGTGGACCTTTCGGGTAATGCTCTTTAAGTACCTAGAAAAATACAGTCAGTATTAAAAAAAAAACCCTTCAGATTAATTCATTAGATCTGACCTCATAAAAACAGTCAAGCAATTACTTATTGACTTTGAGGCATTAATAACATCAACAGACATGGTAATTAGTATACTACCTTACTGGGTAGTTCTCTGTAGTTCTAGGTAGTTCTCCCTAGTAATTTAACATGATAGACCAACCTAGTCAGAGGGTGTTATTTTTTCAAAGGGTACATCTATTTGTTTATAAATCTCTTCATTTTCAGTCTCCTAAGTACTTTGGAATGTTCTTTCTGTTACTCTCCACAAGGGTCCTTCTCTGTCTATTGTCAAAGAAAGACTCAAAACAATCATTCTGTTACCTCTTTCTTCATAGAGTATTTTTCTTTTCATTTTCTGTTCTCTATAAATGGCCAACAAACCAATGTAATTGTAATGTGATTGAATAAGGTGTTTTTTATACCACACAGAAAAAATAAATAAACCTCTTTTTATCAATTTGATAGTTATCATTAATACAAAAATGTCTTTAGTGAATAACCAACCAAAATAAGTCACAGTCAAGCAAGCTTTTGTTACACTGGTAGGACTACAGTATATTTATTTGTAAAGGGTACAAAAATCATACGTATACAGTATATAAACAATAGAAAAATACCTACTCCCCTAAAATACTTGTTGCATGATTATGTACGCAATTAAAAAAAAATTGTTTAAAATTAAATGAATTAACATCTTAGACCATTGTACAGACATAAACCATTAGAGTTTACTCTTTCACGACGTGGAACCGAAAAATAGAGGCTAACACATTCTACACATTCTCAAGCCAGCGCATATTTGAAAAATAGTGCCAAGTAAATGACCATACTCAGCACTATGTTTGCAGTATGCCTCAAATTTTGAATACGTGAATTTTCTCATGCCTTAATAAAAAATTGATGTGCACTTTGAGCAAATTACCAAGCGTGGTAATTAAATCAGTAATATTCCTGTGTGCTGGGGCTCTTATTTATAGTTTCTTGAGTGTGCTAATGTCTGTTAAAATATGTTGTGCAGTCTAGGCCACCTCGTGAAAGAACAAATTATCTATTATAAGAGTTTTTCGCTATGGTTTAAGAATAAATCTATAAAAATACAAATGGTATAAGTTCAAATATGCTATACAATGTACACCAGAATAAAATAGCAATATCAAAAAAATGATTGTAATAGCTTACATAAAGTACTATTTGCCGAAAACCAAAACCCCATTTTTACAATTTTCCCCAATCGACAACTACTCCTAAAGTTTGATCTGTATTAAGTTTAAAGTATACTATAATACATTATGCTAAATTAAACTTTTCACCTAGTAATGCAAAACTTATACGTAAACCAGCGGCAGATTTTGTGGTTCCATTTGGTGTTGTAAAAACTCAAAATGTTTGGGCTTCCCAAATCATAGCTGCTGCCAGTTAAAATATATAGCAACCTACGTTTGTGTTCCAAAAGGCAAAAAGGATGACAAATAGCAGGCATGAACCAAGGGGTGGAGCCACCCTTTTAATTTGGCAGAATATTAATGACAGCTGAAAAAAATATTGTTCTTTGGGGCTAAAATTGCAGCAGACAGCATCAGTAGAAAAATTTTGTCGGGCCCCAGGGGGGTCCTTGACCCATGCCTATTGCCATCAGTTTGTTGTTAGAATCTCACACCAAGGCTTTTCATCAGGCAAAAAATGTTTTTCAACTTTTTTTCAAATGCACACTGCAGACTTACCACCAAGCTAGACAGGTGATTTGTCAAATTTGAACCACCAAGCGCCGTAGGCACCATTGGTGGAAATGTGCTCTATATAAACCGTGGTGTTTATTATTATTATTGAATAAGGGCCTATATACAATAGTTACTGGCAACCCTCACAAGAAACCCTGCATCTGCCAATGTAAGTCTATTGCTGTAGATCGTCTAAAACCTGTTTGTTACTGTTATAGACTAACCGCTAATTAATGAGAAGTTTGTTATTACAAGTAAACAGACTTTACTCAAAGCCAAACAAAATACTTTTGGATAATTTGGGATTACGTGGATACAAAACTTATCAAGCAATATAGTCTAGTACAGTCAAATTTCTCATTTACAAGTTAATCATTTAGGAAAATAGAACATTTACACTTTTAAATCAAAGATATAGAAATAATGAATAATTTCATAATCCAGCTACCAATTTAGGATTAATATTACTATTGTATAAGTATTTACTTTCTAGTTCATTTAACAAATAAATTGTCTACAAATCTGTGATCTGAATTTTTTTTCTAATCATTTCATCAAAAACTAGACCATTTGGTGCATAGGCCTAAACGATTATAGTGACTGTACTACATAATGCAATTGAACGGACACCCTTTGGTCAGGCAAAAGTGTCTGCTTATCAGATGTGGCCACTTAAAGTTCAGCCCATAGAGGACAAAGTATTTTAAAATAATTTATATGATATTCTCCTATTTGTCTATATTGTCTGTCACTAGACAAGCTTTTTGATATAGTCATACCATACACAAAATTTTTATACTTCATATAATAAATAAAATAAAGTCATTATAGGTTGTGTATTCGTTAAAAAACAAACTTTTCGAGTGGCCGCTGATGGGAGGTAAAATACCATAGAAAAAATCTAATTAAGTCCAAAAGTGTCCATGGCCGTTTATGGGAGGTACCCATTTAACGAGTACTGTTATGGGAGGTGTCCACTTACGAGAGGTGTCCGCAATAGGAAGGTTCAACAGTGATGCTTCAATTCCTAACAGATCCTGTACATAACTACCAATATAAAATTGGAACACAATGATTACACTTGTAATACAATATTATAAATATCTACACGACATATCATTATGAAATAAAAATAACGATCATTGTTGTACTTCTGTGAGCATATTACAGTGGCATGTAGCTTGACGTGTATGGGGTATTGCCACCATAAATGACAAAATGGAACCAAACAAAAGTATACAGGCCTTTGGAAATGCTTTATGTTTAAGTTCTATACCCTTATTTTGTAGTATTTTTTGTACATATACAGGTTCGTTTGTTTAGTTTACTTCTATTTGGTCCTACTTGATAATTAGCAGGATCAAACGTGACCCCTCCCAGTTATCTCACACAACTTAACAGCCCCACTAAGCCTCATAATCAAACTTAGTACAGGAAGCATGACATAGATCTTCTAAGTGGTGAGTTGGGTGTGACACAAAATAAACACATTCTGTAGGTTTACTTAGTTTTGAACATTGATTTTAATATTATGTATTCTAATAATTTTACTTCCTATTTATTATTAAATAGAGACATAATTATTAGATTTAAAATCATACTGTGGTTGCTTCTCTCTCAAATTTCATCTTACCGGAGTACATTCTTGTTTCGATTTTATACTAACAATAATTTTTATGTTTTTTTATTTTGAAGAATTACATTTAGGAAATGAAGTTAAAATTCTAACCTAAAAATGTACTAAAATGTACATCATTATGAGAATGTCAGTAAGACGTTTTATTTGGTAGGATTATAAATGACCTAAATAACCCTATTGTAAAATAACATAGAAAAGAGGGGTGAAAATATTTAACCCATGTTTCAAAGTTTGCATAGTTTTTTTTATAAAATTAAATTGGGGAAATAATTATTATTATTGGATAAGCGCAACTTCATCTTTACGTAACTCCACATCTGTATTATTGAGTCTGCGCGGAATAATATGATATATCATAAACACCAAAGCAAATATTACAATAAGTAGCGTAACCATAGCAATTGTCATAAAACGACCCATGAAATGCTCTTCTGCCATCATCCTATCATCAAACAGCGCTGAATGGTTATCAGTAGAAGTTGAAGATGCTGTTGAACAAACATATATAAGCAATATTATTAACTGCCCTACTACCAAAATTTCTTCATACTAATAACAAAACATGATTATCATCACTAACATCCACAAGATGATAATGATCATCATCATCTTCTTCATCCACAAGATGATAATGATCATCATCATCTTCTTCATCCACAAGATGATAATGATGATAATCATCTTTTTCATCCACAAGATGATAAGGATGATAATCATCTTTTTCATCCACATGATGATGATCATCATCCTCAACATCTTCATCATAATCCAAGTCACCATCAACATCATCATCATCATCATCATCATCATCATCATCATAATCATCATCATCATGATCATGATCATCATCACCATCACGATCATCATCATCATCATCATCATCACCACCATCATGATCATCATCATCATCATCTTCATCATCTTCATCATCATCACCATCATCATTATCATCATCATCAACATCCAAGTCATCATCATCATCATCAACATCCAAGTCATCATCATCATCATCATCATCATAATCATAATCATAATCATAATCATAATCATAATCATCATCATCATCGTCATCATCATCATCATCATTAATACTGGACATTTTATGAAAAGCACAATGTTTCAGTTTTTCTTCGAAAGATCTAGTATACCTCCCGGGCAATACTATATTTGTAAACACTTTAAAAAGATAGACCTGTGTATGTAAATCTTGGTATACTAATATTCCTAAATACTCATTAGTAGACCTGCCAAGCTTTAAAAAGTGCTCAAAAAATGTGTGGCAAAAATTTTTTTAATAGCTGGCAACCACGTGGAATGCATTTTATAGAGGTTGACACACATGCTACGGGTGGATGCCATCGTTGATTT
>JAOTQE010027801.1:0-10428 GCA_025631205.1 Nesometra sesokonis
CACACGCGCAATGTGACGTGACCCATGGTGAGGGCCGAATCATTGAATGTGCAACACCAGTCCACACGCGCAATGTGGCGTGACCCATGGTGAGGGCCGAATCATTGAATGTGCAACACCAGTCCACACGCGCAATGTGACGTGACCCATGGTGAGGGCCGAATCATTGAATGTGCAACACCAGTCCACACGCGCAATGCGCACTATGGTTGAAACTGTAGTTGAAACGGGCAATGTACACATCCTATCATTATTTTATAACTGCCCTAAAAATATCCAACTATGTGGTTAAGTAGTGGTTGTGTTTGTCCTTTTTTCCCATACTATTAAAAAAAAGCAATAGATTGGATTGGTTGACCATTTATACAGTCTTTTTATTGAGTGCGTTCCACAATTCTCTCTCTCTCTCTCTCTCCTAAGGCCTGGTTTCCCGCACTGCAGGGTCGGCCGCCTTTGTCTTTCTCCTCCACAGATGTCTATCTGCTGCGTCTTCAACGCACACTTGGAAGTGCTCCATATCCTGTTTTACGTTGTCCTTCCATCTCTTCTTAGGTCTTCCTCTTGAGTGCGTTCCACAATGATTTTACTAAAACATACAATGCTTCATACATCAACTTAAATAATAATTAAGCCAGACAAATCATATTAATTAAAGTAAAACATATTTATTATTAGCGCTCAAGATACATGTGAGCCCTGAGTGCCAGGCTGTCCTTACAAAGCTTGGAGGATATGAACTGGAAGAACGTGGCTTGGTTGCTATGAAGGTTGGTACAGTATACTTTATGCAAGAGACTTCTTTTGTTAACTACAAAATTGCCTTATTGGTTTTGATTATAATGTTAATTTACTTTTAATTTGTACACTGCAGCAAAAATAACAATTCATTCATTTTAAATTAGATACAATATAATAACCAATTGGTAGATTATAGTACAAAAATCTTTAAAAATGCAAAAAATGCTGAAATATATGAACAAATATGAAGCATATATATTGCTATATTTTTTTTATCATTATACAGGATGTGCAGTCAATAATTCTTAGAATTGCTATCCAATGGTCCTGTTATAGGCCTATATAAAACAAATTACAATCAAGAAAAAAAACCAGAAACCCATTGATAGATTATAATAGAAAATATGCCTAATCTTTAATAATTCAGATACTACTGGAACTGATGAAAGATGAAGAATACAGCTTTGTAAATCTTGTATAGAGGATATTCAATAGATGATCCTGTTATAGGCATACTTATTAAACAATTTGCATTGAAGAAACAGTTATAATAATGATAATAAAGTCTTATTAATAAATCTAAAAAAAAGTGAAAGTACTGTTGTTAATAATTGAATATAAAAGATAATGGGAGGAACTTTGTAATTCAGTTTGCAATCTCTATGTACGGTTATAAAATAATACTGATCCCTAGACAGGTGCGCAGCCAGGATGGAATGAAAGGGGGGATCAGCAGTGGTGGCGCCAGGACTTGCCCGACGGGGCGGGGCATGGTCCCAACTCGGGAGGTATGGGTGGACGTGGTTGCCGGTTTGGTTTTGATGAGCAAAAAAAAAGCATCATTTCCTCGGTTTTTTTATTGAAATAGATTATGCGCGAAGTTGAGTTTCAGTCTACATTATTAACGATGGCTGGTTTACAATTCATGCTTTACTAGAATATTCTTCACATTATAACTTTTTTTACTAGAAATTTTTTTTCTCAAAATTTTAGAGGGGGGTCCTGAACTCTCGACCCCCCCCCCCTCCTGATTGCGCCCCTGAGCTAGGAAGTGGCGGATTCCTATAATTCGTTTTCTTTGCAGCAAACACGCTACACAACATTCCACCTTGAGGTGTTTTCTGTAACATTAAACATTTACTTTCAATGATTACAAAATTTTAAACTGCAAATGGCATCAAATGTACACATTATTAAAAACTCTATGTCCCTGAATATTGTTTAGGTTACATTAAAGTACAGTATATCCAAAACTTCTACCTTTGGGAAATCTTGGCTACGAGCCAGGATATTATATTTCGACCATTATCTTCATCACACTGGTTCAATTCTCGACAAAAGCTACTCTTGGCTTCCTCAGGTTCTGAGTACTTAGTTGAAGGGAATGACATGGAAGAACTGGTAATTCAGCCAAACCGTATAATATCGGCGAGCCTCTAATAGCATTCAGTATTGATATGGGACCAAGCTCCCACCATGTATTGACAGAAGTATTAGGGGAACCTGCTATTTGTTGTTTATCTAGAAAGTATAATACATATTTTTATGACTGTTTTCAATTCCTCAAATATTATTTTTACTCATTTCCCTTATTTCAGGGTAAGGGAGAAATCATGACGTATTGGATGGTCGGACAGAACCCAGAGTACAAAATAGAGCGAATAAAACCTCCAAAACAAGACTTCTAACTACCAATGTCTATCTATACGAACCAGCGTTGTCATGAAAATAAACTACAATATACATTCGTGTTATTGTAATGAAATAAAGAAACGAGAATATGTGAACGACATTAATGAATTAAAGAGCAGTAGGCGTAACAATTAATTTAATTAGCTGAAGTAGAAAATAAAGATTTAATAACCGCAATAAAATTATTATTACTGATTATTATTTAATATACACTGTAACTTTGTAGACCTTTCTAAATATAGTAGCAGTACTTATTAAATTGTATAATTTAAAATATTGTGTATTGATTTATAAAGTGCTTTGCCACTGTTGAATATAAATATAAATTATATGTATTTGATTTGGAGCAATTAACTGTTACCGTATTCAACAATTAATTAGTAACCATTCTCTTTGAATGTCGCTGGCCGTAAATTAATTAAAATTATTCCTCGTGTTGCCGCAACGTTCATTACTGTAAAAAATGATGCTAGTAATAATTTAGATCTTTACTTGTTTATTTTTGAAGAAGTTGGTGTTAAGACAAAAATAAATTAAATAGCATATTTATGCTTTAATCTTTCAAACTTAAAATTACTATAATATAAAATACATTTAGGCTAATATATAATTTATTTAACTAATATAAGAATAATAACCTTTATAACGCAAAACTATTACGGTTGGTTTATATAATTACGAATGAATTCTGTGCCTTGTGATTTGGTTTTGTGATTGCTATTATAAAATGTCAATAAAAACAGTGATTTTAAAATATTTTGTAGTTTGTAAAAGATAGTTGAATGACAGACAGTAGACGCTGAAATTATTTATCGAATGTGAAAACCAACTTCTTTTGTTTCAATAGATCCATTTTAGGCCTAAAAATATATATGTTGCCCAAACCCGACCAACCCAAATTCTGAAGATCTGGGTCGACCATTTTTTTTTATTTATTTATTTTTTTTTTTTAGTTTTTACATTTTTCCGATTTTGTGGCTAAATACATAAAATAATTCAGAAAAAAAAAGTTGTTTTTAAAGTAGGCCTACTAAAAAAAGAATGATTTTTCGACCGACCGACCCAAATGTTCAATCATTTTGGGCAACATGAATATGTATTTTTAGGCCTAGTTTTATCAATCTTGTCTCTGCCGAATCTGTATATAACAAAGCAAAATTGAGCAAATCGATGTGTATGCAGATGACGAATCGTGTTTCTTCCTAATATGCATATTAACACAACGGAAATGAACAGCTTTATGAGTATGGAGATGAGGAATCTTGTCTCTCCACAATCTGCATTAACTTCAGGGGTGACGGAGGACTTATCAGGGGCGGATCCAGCCGAGCTAGATAGAGGGGACCCGGTATCAAATTTCGTGTTGTCCCTAGAGGTCTGGGTCCTACCCAGGCCAATTTTCAAACAAGGTGGGTTCCATGAGTATCTGGGAGGCAACTTTAACAAGATGGTTTATTGAAAACAATGAGGTTTTAAAGTTAAAATAATATTCGTCGAAACCAAAAGTGGGAACCTTGGTTCTGTGTACCCGCACTTGGATCCGCACCTGTTTACTGATTGTGTACGACTAGATGTTTGAAAATAGAACCTTTCACTCATTTTATTCGTTCCTTTAGCACATCCGCCAAACCATGGTTGGGACACCTTTTTACATTGAAAACATACTTTTTAAAATATTTTATGATTCAGACATGGTCACTGCTAAACATTGGTACAGTCGCCGTACCGGTATCGGTTCCACAGCCCCTGAACTTGCATATGGACATAAGTAAAGTATACAAATGAGGAAAATCTTTTTTTTTTTTTTTTTTTAAAGTTTTAAAAAGTTTTTATATAAACCAAACAAACGGAATTGAGAAAATTCATGAGTGTAGGTGAGGAAAAGTGTCTCAGTCTGCACCAGCTGTATATACAACAAAGATGAATTGATCATCTTCAATATTTATGCAGAAATTGAATCGTGTCTCTCCATAGTCCTCATACAAAACGGAATGGAGCAAATTCATGAGTGTGTAGATGAAGAATCGTCTCTCTTCATACACTACATAATCGTCATTGAAATAAAACGGATTTGAGCAACTTCAAGAGTATATGGATGAGCAGGAAACAAAAGTGTTTCAGTCTGCACTATCTGTACAAGAATAAAAACAGAATTGAGAAACTTTACGAGCATGTAGATGAGGAAAGGTGTTTCAGTCTACACTATATGTACATAAATAAAATGGAATTAATCAACTTCATGAGTATGTAGGTGAAGAATCGTGTCTCAGTATACCCTATCTGTACATAAATAAAAACGGAATTGAGCAATAAAAGTAATAGTAAAAATAATAATAATGACTTACAGAGCGAACGTATCCACTGCTAGAGTGGTCAAGGCGCTTAAAAATTCAGTGAGAAAAAACCATGGAAAATATTAACAGAAAACATGTAATAACATGAAATTAAACAAACAACCCACATTACCGCTCCGTTTACCAGCAATTTAAGGTGCAAGACCCACCAGTTCATAACTCACAGGTGCTCGAGTAAATAAAAACTACAATTTGTCAAAAACAACAGACGTCAAATGCGTCTTGAGTGTACTCTTGAACTTATCAGTAGACTGGGTTGAACGAATGAGAAAGGTAATTTATTCCAAAGACGTGGAGCCGCAAAAGCAAAAGACCGATCACCCCACGAACGTGTGGAACTTGGTTCAACGAGAAGATGTTTATCGCTAGATCGTAGCTTTCGAGAAGGACCATACCACAAGAGCAGTTTACGGAAGTACTCTGGACCTTCACCGTTCAATGTTTTGAAAGTAATCAAAAGTATTATTTTTGAAGATGCTCCTGTAGTAAATAGGAAGCCAATGTGGATTCTTTAAAACGAGAGTGATGTCTTCAAATTTGCTTGTTCCAGTTATAACTCTCGCGGACTTATTCTGCAACAGTTGAAGGCGTTGCAAATATCTCTTTGAGATACCGAATAGTAGAGAATTACCAAAATTCAAACACGAGATTACAAATGCATGAACAACTTGCTGTGTCGCCTCTCTCGTAGTACTTCCGTATCCTCTTAATTTTACGCAGGTGTTATGTTGAGGTGCTGGTAATTCTTGATATCTACTTATTCATCGTCATTTATGAGTCGGAGAGAATACTAAGGTTCTTCACATGAGGCACTTGGTGAATTTGACACTTTCCAATGTTGAGATGGAGGTCCTCACTTTTCTTTACTTTGAGATAATCTCAGAGACTGGAAGCATGTAAATAGAAAATATCTGAGGTCCCAAAATCGACCCTTGAGGAACAGAATAATCAAGAATGAAAGGATCCTGCTAAGATACTCCAATACACACTCTTTGTGGACGGTTGGAGAGATTGGAGGCCCACCAACGAAGAGCGTTGCCTTGAATAGCTAAGTATTTTTGTAGACGACCTAAAAGCAGGGCGTGATCGATCGTATCAAATGCACCACTGAGGTCCAGCAGGATGAGTGCAGTGATCATGCCCTAGTCCATAGCCTGGAGAATATCATTTAAAACCTCGTAGCAACTTCATGAGTATGTAGGTGAGAAAAAGTGTCTCAGTCTACACTATCTGTACATATATAAACACGGAATTGAGCAACTTCATGAATAGGTAGGTGAGGAAAAGCGCCTCAGTCTACACTATCTGTACATAAATAAAAACGGAATTGAGCAACTTTATGAGTAGGTAGGTGAGAAATCGTGTAAACAAAATTGAGTTGTGCAACAAAATGTGGAATTCTCTCTCCATAATCTGCATATGGGGCAGTTGACGTAGTGGCTGTGTGACAGTAGTCTTCCAAGCGCGAGGTCGGAGTTTAGAAGCTCACTCTGGTTGGCTGTTTGTGAATTAATAAACAAAATGTATTAGAAGGAATATAAACATGGAAATTCTGAACATTTTTTAGAATAAAATCAACTTTCTATAATTATTCCTTTGTTTCCAAATTACAGTAGCCATAGTGTGCAAAGTTTCCAAAGTGCAAAGTATAATTGCCTGAGTGGCATGCAAATTATGGATTAGGCTCCACAGAAAATTGTATGCATGGTTAAACAAAAAAATTATTGTTAAATACTTTCATAGATTATCACAATATTTGTTATTTTGCATACCACAATTATGTGAAAATAAAGTCAGAGATCAAAATCGTAACTTCCGGTCAATTTATATATTTTTTTAAAAATTCCATTAGAGTTAATGTAAATATGTACCTTCTGGAAAATTGAACCTTAAATTTAAGTAGCTACGATCAGTGGTTGCAAAGATGTATTGCATTTTACCCTAATTTTACGGTATAAATATGGACATTCTAAACATTTCATGTCAATTAACTAAATAAATAAAGTTATGAAACAAATTATACACAAATTTATGTGCGACAACTTAGTGGTTTTGCATGGCTTGTCTAATATACTGTAGTAACTTAACTACGATGACACAAGATTGTAACTGTATGCCTATATCACAATACAATGGTTCATGATTTTGTAGAATCGTTACCGTTTTTTGCCGAAGAACTTCTATTTGTTTTTGTAACTATTTTGTTACGGTATATAATAAAAGTGGATAGTTAAAGAAAAAAGGGTTGGTATAGATCCAATCCTAGTTATAACAATCACTAGGTCTTAATTATAATGCAATAATAAATATAACTATCATAGGTCTTACATTATTAATATGTTTTTTTTTTTATATCGGATTTTTCTTTCTTTGTCTTTTTCTCTTCTGTTTTATCATTGTGGTTATGGTTCAATTCCTTAATCACGTTTAATAATAGCTCTGTTTTACGTCCATGCTGTGTAATAGAATATCGCATGTGAAATATTGAATAAAGGTTTCGTATTGAAGCGGCACGTTATTATTATTGTTGCTATTGTTTTGTTTTTGTTTTCTTGTTTATGTTGTTGTTGATTTGTTGATGTTTTTTTTTGTTGTTAATATATGCATAGGCCTACTAATTTGTTGTTGATGACATTGTTAATATGTATAAAATAGTTGATGCATTACACATGTATGATCGATTCAATGAACAGAGATTGTTATAATTGATCCGATGAATTTTACTAAAGTTTAGTGGCAATAATATTGCGTGTGAGATGAGAGATGCCCTAGCTCATAAAACATGGATCGCATTGCCTAATGGCAATATTAAAATTCAAACATTAATTGATTGTGGAAATACGAAACTTATACATAAAACGCATGAACAATGGCATTGTATCATGCTGAGTAAATAGCATACAATAATTGTATCGTTTATTAAAATGGACAGACACAAGAAAGTAGGATGGAAGGCCGTGTACGTTTCCTTAGCGACAACTCTTTTGTTGGATGGTGGAGTTGAGGTGGATATTAAACATGGTATTGTATGGAATTCATCAGTCCTCGTTCACAGTCTTCTGTGAAGGAGGTTATCGATAAAGACTAAAGTTATTGCGTCACCAAGTGTTTGGAAAAATCAACGTCTCATAGGATTTCAATAATACGCTGAGCTTCAACACAGACAATGGTATATTTTTATTTTTACTGTATATTTAAGCTATTTAATATAATCTTATATGAATGCTTTTGAGTTGGGATACGAAGTTGAGATAAAATATTCAACGAGTCGAAGACGAGTTAAACATTTTTGTCACAGCAAGTGCAATACCTTCAATATTCCAATCAATGTAATTATAATTAGTATTAAAATAACGTAGGCCTAAAATTAGGCTAGGTACTTGTGGTGCTTTTAAGTTTGTTGGTGTTAAATATTATGACTTTCGCTGTTCTAACATTGAACAGTAAAAACAAAATTGCAATTACATAATTATTGGAGTTATTAATTAATAATTTGTTAATAATATATGCCATTTTAACGCATTGGATTGTAGGAAATTGATTGGAGGTGCGGTGTACACGTTTTTGTGCTTCTGTTTGTACTCAAAGCAACCTCAGCCATAGAACCAGAAAGTAAGTTTTGGGTTTTTTTTAATTAATACAAAGAAACATTACATTTGTTTTCAGTTAGGAATTGCATTTGCTGAGTAATAAATCGTTTGGTTGGTATCAATTTAAGCAAAAATCTATAAAATAACATAAAAAAAGAAAACAATTCAGTTGGAAGATTGAACACTTAAGCAGAGGGACAAGAAAAATGTAACCCAGTGCATCTTCTCTTCCGTTAAAATTAAAAACAAAAGTATCTTACCAATATTTTAATAACGTAAAATATATCTCAAGATTTTTCTTTATGATTGTTAAAGATTGTCTTCAGTTTTAAAATTATGGTTATTATTTATAGTTAAATATAAAGCTATGATCAGTAAAATCATGTAAGTAAACTATGTTCATTGAAAATAAAGTATACTGATTTAAATAAAAGTATTTTTATTTTATTGAGGTTGTTTTGCGCATAGACTGCACAAATGGCACCATATTCTGATGCGCATCCAGGATAATGTAAAAGGGGTCAATGTTCCAGATTTTAATTTGATAAGAAACATAAAGGTTAATTCACCCACTTTTAGTCTTCTTTGTATTTTTCGGTCTCCTTATTTAAGATTACAGCGGAGTGTTATGGTTATTTTTAAACCTCAACGTAAACTATCAACATTTAACTCTTATATACCAATATCATATGTTCATTTTACAGATCCCTGGTTCGTGTATGGAAATGCTGTTATGTTGTGAACATAATTATAGGCATATAAATGATTTTTGCGGGGATGGGTCCCCCAACATCCGCCCCCATATGTATCCCCGTATGACCATGTATTTATATTAAATATATCTTTAAACTAATACAGTAACCTTTATATATTCCTTTAATTAAGTCTGCATTAGTTTCATTGAATCTGAAACAGCAAGTTATGATTTTATTCTACGATGTAACTTCACCAATGCACCAAATATTACCAACATTACGTGGACATATCCGTCAGAGATCTACCCGGAAGAGGCGGACCGATTCCAAATAGATACAACGCTTCGTAATGAGGTTGAGGATTCTCACCTAACTGAACTGAGTGTTTCTAAATTCAACGACAGCATCGATGAAGGCGAGTACTTCTGCATTGGGGCAGGAAGCGGCGACATACTTTATGGGGGTCATTTTTTACTAAACGAATGTGAAGGTAATTTTGTTTATTATATCTTCATTTTAAATTAAACATTTTACTGTTTTAATGCCCTTTATAAATAAAAAAAACAATAATCACTAAAAGTTAATTAAGTCTTCAAATAAAGACATGTTATTGCACAGATACTATACTATCAACGGATAGTCCTGTTCCATATAATATACATATTAAATGAATCGTATGATGAATTTCTTTCGACGGGACTTGATTCTGATACGTCTTGCTATCATCGACTCACTACTAGAAACCACAGAGAGAAACTTCATGGTTAAACACATCTAAATTAGGCCTACCGTCAGATGCTTCTTATCTCACAATGATACCACAAAATAGCGTATACCAGATACATTATATGAAAACTACGACTGGAATTAAATAATACATTTATAGCATTACATCACTGTTCAATCGTAATACATTACTAAAGAAAATTATAATACAGTGTTCAAGAAACGACATGATGTAACAGCTCACACATGTATGGTTCCATATGAATTGCTAAATTTTATACTAGTGTTGCCATCTGAAAATTATTTCACAGTGTTTTTTTTAGTAAATGCATCTATATATAAATTCACGTAAGGGATATTTTTAGTAAATCGCGCGTAACTTTTGGGTTCTTTACTCAACAGTGTTTATGTTTGGCCATACTTTGGTACTGATTTTTACCACCTAATGAACACCAGTCACCTAATTAAGTTGACTGACACAATTAGTTATTGACAATTAAAACGACATTATTGTGAATGGTTTGGCCCGAAATAGGGGTGTTTAACTACTTTTTAGAGGCTCTCTCTGTTTGTCCATGCTAAAACATACCCGCACACAATAAAGCAATGATGGCATCAATCTCTGTCTACAAT
>JAOTQE010027812.1:0-10428 GCA_025631205.1 Nesometra sesokonis
TAAATAGGAACATTTTTAGACTTGTTTTTAAAAACAAAGTTTACTATTATTTATAGACAACAGTTTACGACGATTTTTTGCAAGTTGTACAATGTGACTATTAATTTAATAAATGAGATGAAAAGGACCAACAAAAAATCCAAAGAGCTTGTGAAAATGGGCCCTATAAAGAATATAGTTTTATGCATATAAATAAAAATGATAAGGATATATATAGATAAAGTGAAAAAATGTAAGTCTAAATTGAGATATAAGACTAGACCAACAAACCATAAGGGGCATTTCCAGTCATTCTGAGATATTTGGTCATATCTGTATTTCTATAGACATACGAGATAAACAGGTCTATAAATTAGTGATTGTGGGTAATTAAATATATGTACAAAGAATGTAAAAGCTTAAAAACAATATTAAAACACAGACAGTATGATTATGGTCATTATCCATAAAGTGTCCCAATTAAGATAAATATAAAATTGCATGTTCTGAAAGAATTTTGACCAATTTTAAGGCCATGTGACAAATAGATACTAAGATAATTATGTCAATGAAAGGTCAATGTAAAATTATCATAAATAGATCTTCCCGTCATTTTTGAGCAAAATATTTCTTTATAGTATAGGAAAATAGAGTTTAGAAAAAAATCAAGATCAAAACAATGCTATCTACAATCAGAAGTTACCAATATGAGAATATAAACTTTCAAAAAACTATTTAAAAACGCCCTCTATCAGGATTTACCCAGTAGTTATGGGTTGGCGAAACATTCCCAGATGTTTGGCTATCCCATCCCATAATTCAGAATTAAAAAGAAACATCATATTTTGTCTTGTTATAGTTAATTTTAAAAATTAAAAAAATGTAGTAAATATGCGATTTTGATGGCAGCCATCTTAAAACTCAATATGGCTGCCGTAAGCCATCAATACAAAATGTTATCCATAATACAATATGGTATCCATTAACCATGATAATATACAATTCACCACCAAAATCTGGTTTATGTGGTCTAAAATTTGACTTACTGCCAGTTGTAATCTTTCACAATTGTCGCCATTTTGAAATCCAAAATGGCGGTCACAAATTTGCAAAAAAGTTGGGAAATGGTGATTAAGTAAAACGTAATCTACTAAGTCTATGGATTCCAAAACGACCAAGAACTTGCTTTGAGCATAAAAAAATCCCACGAAATTACATTAGGCCACCCACCAATGTATCAAGACTGGGAGTATAATGGAAACGCTAAACGGGGAGGTGGGAGCGGAGGTTCTAAAATTTAGATTTATCTACTTTCAATTTGACAAGCAATGGCAAACGCCATAAACATTAAATAAAATAAAAAACAAATCATTATTGGCTACTTCATGTCTTTTCCCTATGACAGATGTTTCCAAATTTTAATGGCCAGTATTTCTAATTTAAAAGGGAATTTCTTCCAAAGGCGGAGGGGAGATCCCACCTATCTCTACCCATCCCCCACAACCATCCTCCCACGCGATACGCCCATGCAGACAGTAGACAAGAACACGCAGCGTAGAAACGTATGGCAGGTTAATGAAATAAAACAAACTACTACTAATACGTTTATCCTGGACTAATCAGAAGATAACTGAATAGCTCATGGTCTAATTAACAGCTCCCTTGATGGATTAAGTCGGAATATCTCCCTGATTAAAACATATTAGCAAAATAATCGTTCATTAGACTATTTTTGTCTTGGCTATTATTAATGTAGAGGAAATCTGAAAAGTGTAATTCTCTCAAACAGAGGATACAACTAGACGACACTCCGAGAGTGAATACCTTCGCCAACGTCATAATTCTTCGTTTTATAAATTTATACGAAATGGTAGGCTTGTGCATATTTAAAGAACATTTAGTTCTTCATCAAAAAATAAGAAAAAGAACAATCAATTGTAGGCCTATAAATACTGTATTTGTGAATTTAGTACGACAATAAAATAATGTGTAAAAAACAACCAACGTGGAGATCGAACTCGGGACTGCGGCTTGGAAATCACGTAGCCACGCTGTGCCAAACTTACCCTGTCTCACACCTACGGTTGGGTTTATTCACTTCTATTGCTTAATTCCGTTCAAAGCCTCTTGCGTCCCATACTCACATATTTTAGTTTAGCCGTAAGGCCTGTTAAAACGATTCAAGCGTGACCATTCGCGAGAAAAAAAAACATATTTTGTCCCTCCGTATTTGGCATGTGGGCGGTTCGAAATAATGTTTACAGTATGATCGACCAACCAAAATACTTCCTTTCCGAGGGAACGACATGAAGCCTTAGCACCATTTGAGAGACTACCAAAAAACAAATATACCTAAACAGTATTTTCACGAATGTAATTTTGTCCTATTCCAATAAAAACAAAAACTCTTTTTTTTTCTCGTGCAGTTGCAATCGTCCATCACGTCGCCTATGCCTAGGGATGTTCTTTTCTATGGGTGGACCCAAGGCTACTAAAGGTCTTCGCAAACGCCAAACTTTGAGAATGAGTGATGCAATGGTATCACGTGATTTTCGAATTTAATCAAGCGTGACGAATTACACCCCTATATCGGATGCGAATCAGTTTTAACAGGCCTTAAAATAAGTGAGTATGGGACGTCAATAACGTCTTAAACGGAATTAAGCAATAAAAGTGAATAGACACGACCGTAAGACATGTGAGACAGGCTATGCCAAATTGCGCCGACAAACTATTGAGTGAAGTTTCTTAATTCTTTCTCAGCAGTAGAAAATTCACCCAATGGAATAAGACATATATAAATATTTAAAGTACGTGTGGTACGGTAAAAATAATGGGGAAAAATAATAATAATAATGGGGAAAAATAATGGGGAAAAAACAACCATTCATGGTAACAAATTAATTAAAAAATAGCCAAATGGATTGAAACCGGGGCAGGGGCTGCTGCCGTATTGAAAACCAATACACTAACCATTCGACCAACTGAACTAATATGGTGCAAAATAACAAAATTTGTCATGGAATGGTGTTTTCGAGTAATGTATAATATTTTCTTAATTGGTTTTGACCCTTCCATACACCCCTACCACACATACACACAAACAAAGACAAAACACAGGAAGATAAATATAATAACAAAATTTGTCATGGAATGGTGTTTTCGAGTAATATATAATATTTTCTTAATTGTTTTTGACCCTGCCATACACCGCTACCCCATACACACACAAACAAAGACAAAACTCAGGAATATAAATACTGTTATATCCTTAGCCAATGTCGATGGCGTAGGTAATTAATGCCTACGGCTACAGATCTTAACTTTGCATTTCTAATTACTGTTGATTTAACTGATTGCATGAAAAAGAGACCGACAAACAGATCTCAAATGTTCCGTATTTACAAACTTTAATAAAATTATATTTAATAAGAACTTTAGAATGCAATATTGGAATTTATAGAATTGTCCGTTTCAACTCTTCAAATTTATTCTAAAAGTTAACTACAGTTGAACCTCCCTGTGCGGACACCTCCCGTAAGCGGACACCTCCCATAATGGACACTAATTCAAAGACCCGTTTGCTCTTCCTATCTAATCAGTGCAATTTTGGTACCTCCCGTAAACGGACACCTCCCGTAAGCGGACGCGGACACTTTTTGTCTTCAAATTTAGATTTTTTGTATGTTAATTTACTTCCCATAAGCGGACATCCCGGAAAATTTAGTGATTTTTCTGTAAAACGAATACAAATTTCTTGTAAAAATCGTCATGTCTCAGAATCAATTACTGAACCAATCTTTAAGAAATGATAACCATATTGAATAGAATATAGAATGCGGTACTAGACATTCAGAGGACATTTCTGTTGAGAATGCCGTGAAATGTGAGACATAAGGACGTTTACATAATTTTACAACTTTGGCCCTCTATCGGCCGAAATTCTCGTAAGCGGACACCTCTCGTAAGCGGAAACTTTTCCCGGACCCGAGGGTGTCCGCTTACGGGAGGTTCAACTGTATAATATATAATTTAAATTATGACAATTTGATTTCTTAGCGACCCACAGCTTTACGTGAATGTATTTAAACATGTACTGTTACAGTCCGTTTTGTCGGTCAGGCGGTTGGACAGTTGGTTGGTGTATCTGTTGGTATGTCCATAAGTTTAACCTGCTATTTTAACTGATAGTCATATCGGACTGAAATTTAACAGGGTTCCATCTGTCGGACAAACGTTGGTGACCACTCGCTACCGAAGAAGCCGACAAACGGCAAAAGTGACAAAATGGTAGACCAAAGAGAGTGGCATTTAGTTGGTTTAGTTTGTTTTAATCACTGTGATGTGCGCTGAACCGTAGTGACTCTGGTCCTCGGTTCGATCGACAACCACTCCACTATACTTGTGTTTCGGTTGGAAATATACTAGTTAATAGCGCACTGTCCATAAGATAAGACGTTAAGCATTTGGTCCCGTAGCATGAACCATGTGCGTGTAAACGAACGTAGTACTTTTCGGAAAGAGTAGGAAATCATCTTTCGGTATACTGCCCAATCACTACCGGAAGAACAATACTGGAAAAAGTATCACAAAACTGAATAGATAAAATCAAATACACAGTTTCTATATCGTAACCGGAGAAATCGACTAAGGAACGAAGTGAACACTCACACGCCAGAGTTCGTTATACCAAAGAAGCTGATCAAGGACAAAAGTTGCTTTTGGTAGACACAGGGTGCCATCCCGTTTAAACTGACGGAAGGCAAAGTTGTTCTCTAGTGAACGCTTGTACACCGATGATCTCGTTACTGAAGAAACTGATCAACGGCCAAAGTTGTTGAAGACATTCACAAACAGATGCCATCGCGTTGATGAAGAATTTGACAAACGGCCAAAGTTCTCTGGTGAACACTCACTCACCGTTGATCTTTCGTTACTGAAGAAACCGATAAGCGACTGAAGTTGATCCCTAGTGGACACTCTCACACAGGTATCATCTCGTTATTGAGGAAAACAACGAACGGCCAAAATTGTTCTCTGGTGGACACTCACCGGTAACCTGTTAAAGTTGTTCTCATGTGGACACCGTCGACCCTTGGTTACTAAAGAGACCGAAAAACTGACAAATCTGCTCTCTGGTGTGGACACTCACAAACCAGCATATGCCAAAGAAGCCGATCATGGGCCACAGTTCTTCTCAAGTAGACATTAATTCACGGGTGCCATCTCGTTACTGACGAAACTGACGAAAAGCAAAGTTGTTCTCTGGTTAACACTTGCACACCGATAATCTCTCCATGCTGAAGAAACCGACAAACGACAAATGTACCATCTCTTTACTGAAGAAATTGACGAAAAGCAAAAGTTCTTCTCTGGTGAACACTTGCATACGGATAACCTCTCATTGCTGAAGTAACCAATGTTGCTCTATGATGGACACTCATTCACGGGTGCTGTCTTGTCAATGAAGAAACACACCAACAGTCAAAATTGTTCTCTGATGAACACTCACAGCGATGACCTCTCGTTATTAAAGAAACCGAAAAACGACCAAATTTACTATCTTCTGTGGTCACTCACACACCGGTTTCCGTTAAGCCTGTGCCAACAAAACCGATCAAAACCAAAGTTGCTCTCTGGTGGACTCTAATTCACGGGTGCAATCTCATTACTGAAGAAATTGACGTAAGGCAAAGTTGTTCTCTACCCGACTTTATTATACTTTTCATTTTACCAACTCAACTACGATTAGTTGGGTGTTAAAGGTAGCTCCATGCGTAGTATACTAGATCAATGGCAATACAGACCTTTACGAAACAAGGCGAGAAGGGTTTGATTAAAATAAGAAGTTTCTTGATGAAAATCCACGTCAACCCAAATAATTATTTAATGTATTTATTTGATAACATCGTCGTACCAATTATTGTTTTATTTTGCGGAGGTGTGGGGCTTCAATCCTTGTGCTATGAAAAAAGTGCACAAAAATATTGAAAATAAATCCTAAGAATATCATACTGATGAAATAATTCAAGGAGTTCAAGTGATCTGGGGTGTTTTCCATTATTGACAAACCTGTATAAATGATCATTTCCTACTGACTAAACATTGTAACCATGAATAAATGGTATGCTGTGTTGTCAACGTACGATGGGCAAATTTGGGCAGCATAACGTCAAACAAATCCTATTTTAGTATGGCTTTGAATTCGTTTGGCTTAACCAAGGCGAGGAAATGTTAACACGTTTTCATTAAAAAATCGATACTAGGTTACAAAATACCTATTTACATGGTTACTTTACTAACAAAAAACTTTCACGCAAAATGAACTTTTATGTTAAAATTAACGATCAGCTGCCATATAATATGAAATTTGTTAGTAAACAGTTTTAAACATAAGGTGAATTACTTCGAACAGGGGCTCACATTTTTATTAACCATATTTATAAACGAAGAAGATTGACTAATTTGTTATATATGTGATTTCAATGTACAAGAAGACTAATAATGTTCACTTTAGTTTGTACAGCATACAAAACCAAAGAGAATCTATTCTTCATGATTGTGTATGGTCAAATCTAAATTGTTTTAAGTTAATAAAGAAATAATAATAAATAATAAAGAAGGTAAATTACAAGTTAAATTATCTATCTTTATGTTACTTTAGTATTAGACATGAAAAGCTGTATCATTGACAATTAATTTGTATTATTGTCATAATTACTTGACTTGATGGGCTGGTGGCCTGATAAGTATAATAAAGTCGGGTAGTTGCCCGAATGAATAAATTAATTAATAATGGGTGGTATCTATTTATAATCCAATACAGTATAGTCTATAGGTCTCTATTTATTGTGATAAAGATTTGTTATTCATAGTGTTCCCTTTGCATAACGAGTTGATAGCGTTTATGAATTATAGCAAACGTCTTTAAAATTTAATGAATAGCGGATCTTAAGGATATAGCACCCACACACCGGTAACCTCACATTACCGAACAAACCAACAAGTCATATGTAGACCTAATTAGACACAGGTCCATTGTACCAATTAAACTAAACCCATTATGGTACATGCAATTTTACTACGCAGAAGAGAGGAACGAATACATAAAATGTGATGCTGACAATGACACTGACAGTGATATTGATAATACTAACGATAATAAACGATGATAATGATGACGACGAAAACGACGACGACGACAATGACGATGGTGATGATGATGATGATGATGATGATGATGATGATGACTACGACGAAAGCGACGACAAAGATACTGGAATGATAATGACCATAGTATGAGGAGCGATTAGTGAAGACACAATATAATTGCCACGTATTTTGTTCAGTTTTACGATGCTATCAGAGCGAACACCGGTAATATATCGATATTTCTATATACATTTCATAGCGAGTAAAGCATGTTTGCGTGAACAATCGATATTTCTATATAGATTTAATAGCATAAGAAAACACATGCCTGCGTGAGCAAAAAAAAAACTCAATTTTGATCAAATAAATTTACTGCAATACTAGATCACAGTTGAAGCTGGGAATACTTTTCGTAAACCTATAATTACACATTCAATCGACAGTTATATCATGAATTTAAAAAATGATCGTCTTCGTGTCGATTTATAGATAATTACAAGGCATATCGTTTTTCACATGATAGTTTAAGAGGCCCTTTACGACAAGGTTGTTCTAAGTATAGATACAGTATTTATCCTTTAAACCCTCTTGAAGTTAAAAATAATATAGTAGATATCTGATCTGAACAAAATTTGCACATGATATTGGAGCCTTCAAATTGATCAACAAAATCTGTCTAAGGGTCAAACAATTTAGATTAATAAACCTTAATTGCCCTTTATAATTAAATTCCTCTTAAAAAATCGTATATGGGTTATATTGTTAAAATATCAATTCGCATACTAATCAATTATCTGACAATTAAATGCATATTTGTTCATCTGCTGAGTATTATTATACAACTTGTCCAATTTATAGAACGTTACAGATAATTAACAACATATTAATTCAGGTATCTTTTAACTTCACATAAAAGGGTAAATTAAGAATCATCAGGGTTTCCAGTTCTAATACTCATAATAGGTACATGATAGTTTAAACATGGAGCAGTTAAGGTTACAAATCTGATTTAGGATGTATATTGAATTGGTATGAAAAAATCTATTATACCACGTGGAAGGACATTATGCCTAATGACACAATGTTTTCTTCAGTCCTTATTATGTGTATAAACAGAAAAATTCAGGTAAACGCGCATCTAAGGGTGGGTTTTTGAGAATATAGGGGTGAAAATTAGAAATGGCCGTCAAATCAACCATATTTTATCAATAGCCTAAGTATTACTATAAATATAACTTAAAATGTAAATTAAACCACAAATATGGTCCCATACCCTTTATAAAACCATCATTAACCATTGTTTAATAAATAAGCTTTAAATTCCTAATGGCGGGATCAAAATAGGTAGAATTGAGGAATTTTATAATAGTAGCCATAAATATTAATTAATTTTGCAGTAAACCATTAAACATGGTCAAACACCCCAACAGTCTTGGATTTGAAGCATGTTTGTGTAATAACATGCTTCAAATCCATATGGATTTTAAAACCGACCACCAGAGTGTATTTTTTTCTTCAAGATGGCCTTCAAAATGGCGTACATGATCAAAAACAAATTGTACTCTTAATCATGTTTTCATCAAAATCATGTTTTACCAGTCAACAAATCATATACAATTTAAAATGTGATCTGATCAAAAATATTCAAAATGGCTGCCAAAGGAATTCATATGAATCATTAAATATTTGACTTTCGACTATTCATGGCATAATTAATGTCCCGATTATGATAGTGTGTATATTAAAACACCAACACCATAAATCAAATAATCTTCAAAATCATATCACGGTCAAAACAATTGATTACAAAAGTTCACCACGATTATTTATATTACCCCTACCCCTAAAACTCGAGATTTTAATATTTATTTTTCAAATTTATGTGGCATTTGACCATTACTATCTAATGAATGGCCCGATTGGTATGATGGTAATGTTAAAACATTGCTAATTAACTAATCTTTAGACTAACACAAAGAACAAAGTAACTGATCACACTAAACTGCACTTATTATCCCATTATTATCATCATTTTTAAATTATTAAATGGCCTGATTGGTATGACCCTAATGTTTAAAAAATGGGAACTTAAGTAATATTTAAGATGACACTAAGGCCAAATCAACTGATTACAACAAACACATTATTTGTTGAACTTAATGTTAAAACATGGCAAGATAAATAACCTTTAGTATGATACCAAGATTAAAGAAATGTATCACGCATAACTACACTTATTAAAATTTATATTACCCCTACCCCAAAACTCAAGTATTTCATTTTTTTCAACTATACTTGACCTCTATAACTATTTTTATGTAATTAATGACCCGGTAGTTGTGATCTTTACGTTAATAAATGGCAAACTCAAACATCGTTAGAAGAATACCAAGATCAAATCAATTGGTCCCATGGGACCTTGATTCTTTCTTCCATATATGACCTAATAGATAACCATATTGTTATGAACGCATTATTTTGACACATACAAAATTAAGTAATTCCAGGGACCAAGATCAAATGAACTGATAACATAAAGCTACACTTATGGTTATACTCCTACCCCAAAAACTCAAGATTTTCATATTTATCAGCCAAAAAAAAATACCTTTGAACATGTATGACGTAATAGATGACCCAGTTGTTTGAAATTTTAAAATTCATTTTTTGGTAAAATGTGTCTATTTTCGCGGTCATTTTGAATGATCACCTCTATATTCTCCAATCCATCCACATTTACCTGAACTTTTGTGTTCATGATAAGGATTCAAGGAAAAATTATTCATGTCCAATCCAGGTGAAACTTAATTCAATCTAAAGGTGGCATATTACACTCTTTCATGGTGTGTACTGATTTGCTTCCACACGACACGAGATTCCTGAGTCGGATAAGATGGAACTTGGAGCATTTATGTTACAAAAATAGTTTAAATGTGGGTATAGTAGGTCTATACATATGAAAAATGTAACCATATGGTGAATTCATTTTCGCTGAATGCATTGTTCAAATTTAAAACATCTTGGGAATGAGTCTTATAAAATGGATTTTATATAGAGTCGTCATTCTAACGATACATTAGAGGAAAAGAATGATTGCTATAAAATATTAAATAGACCTACGACCAGGAGAGTTCAAAAACGTGTAGTGCTAGATGTACAAAATTAACATATTGTTTATAACAATGTTGAATGTGATTAAGGCTCAGACTTCAGAGAGAGAACTCACATTCCCTTTGAAAAAAATAACTCTGTTAACATGGTAGATAATGGTAGTAACCAGGTAGATATAGGTGGTTA
>JAOTQE010027823.1:0-10427 GCA_025631205.1 Nesometra sesokonis
GGGTGTGAAAAGTGCTTATTCAGTGGATGATTCCTGAATTTCAAGATAATTTCAAAGCCTTAGAAAGTAGCTCTAATAAAAAGAGGTCAGAATCCATCACATTTCAGAGTCCTGAATGGCTCTTGAAAATTCAGGAAAAGATAATTACATGTAGGTAAACAGCTGTGAAAAAGAGGGAAGAAAAGAAACTTATTATATATACTGTACTGGTGATATGCTGCACATATGGAAAGCTTTTTTTTTGCACAAGGGATTTCCCGCACAATTAACGAATGGTACTGGGTCTGGACAACAGCATTCCGGCTCCACGACAAGTCATCCATTCATAGAACTGATGAAGAAAATCTTTCCAATTGCAGCAATAGAGTGACACCAAGACCAGACTAGACTTTGATTTGAGTGGATGCATAGATTGGAGAATTGTTAAAGACAGTGGAAAAATGTATTGAAATTTATTGGAAAAATGTATTGAAATTTATTATTAACCGGTAATTATATTTATTTCACAGTTAAGAATTGTATTACGATTGACTGTAATTGTAGTTTAGTAGTTTTTAAGTAAAATATTATAATAAATTATTAGAATTTGAAAATACAAATAAAAAAAATGATGGCAAAGAGTTCCCATTGATACAAGATAAATACAAAATATATGTAAATAATTAGTATTCTTTAGTAAATTGAATTTTGAACAAAATCTTTCCAAAGTTACTTTCTTAAGTAGGAAAATTTAGTCATAACAAATCTATTATTTTTAAAATTAGTATCATCATAGAGAAACTGTATTGTGGAAATTGGTGGTTTATAATAAATGGAGCTACATAATGTAAAAGCATATTTTAATTAGCATACTATACTTTTTAGGCAAAAAAAATCTGCATTTAAAAAATATACAGACTAGTGTTGTTGAAATTGAACAAGATCCGCAATTACACTAAATTTAAAATTGAGGTTTTATCCAGACAAAAATAACGTGTTATTGCTGTTACAAACATGTTACTCAAAGACTGTTAAGGGTCATTTGATGCTATGTTTAGTTAGTTTACCAGAGTTGGTTAAACTAATTGCATGGCCTAGTAAATTACTACCAGAGGTAAATTTCCCAGGCTTTCCTAAACTTGCTAGCAATCTAGTTTAGCAAAAAAATTCAATGTACTTGCAGCTTAAGATAGACTTACAATGACTACTGGATGAAACATGGCCCTAACCAGCTATGGGGCAACCATGCCAGCTGCCACAGTAGTTTTGCTAAAAAAAAGACAGAGGGGGAAAATTTCAACATAAATGGAATCTATATAATCACTTTAAAAAGATATTGAAATGCAGGAAAATGCATCCAAGAATACTAATGTATTTATTAATTTTCTTCTGCAGCTGCAGGGGGCACCACACCCGTCAGACAACCCCACTAGTGAGTTGTGGGTCAGTGAAAAAATCATAGCATTGCCCCGGTTGTTTTATGTCTGGATACAGCCATGTCAAAAATGCCTATTTAAAGAGGAACTCTGTGATTATTAACCTACAGACAAAATTTCACGACATTTGAACAATGATATAATGAATGAAAACACTTACTTTCCAAAGTAGGTATTAAATCAAAAAGTGGGTCTACTACTCCTTACACAATGCTAATGAATAGGCAAATTACGTGTTTTGAAAGGGTTGTTTAAAAACTGCATTGAAAATCACATTAGAAACTACCTGTTCTAATGTGAATTTGAATGATCTTTCCATCTATGCAAGTTAAAGTTTGGTTTTTAAGCACAAACCTTTCAAAATATCTATTGAGACCCACGTTTGATTTGGGTCCTGCTTTTTAAAGGTTTTTCAGCATTATCTCATTGTCCAATTGTTGTGAAATTTTATGTTAACTAATTTTTCTATAGATTCATCCATAGAAATTTTAATCTCAGAGTTGCCCTTAGCTTAAAATGTAAATTTGTATCCCATTACATTGAAACAAATCTGAAATTCACAACTTACAGTATTGACAGCGCCAAATATTAACCGATCATTTGCGATTTTGAGGCATGATTGTTATTAACAGATGACAATAAATTTATAGTCAAAATAGGGCTTGGCACTTGGTAACATCTTTAGGATTGCAAGAATCAGCTTTTAAATTCATACTTTTGGAGTAACATCCAACAACAAACTTAAATGTTCTTGATTTACATCGTGTTGTCTTGTTGCATTGGTGCAATAAGATTGCTGTTCCCGACAGGAAATACTGATGCGACAGGAAATACTGATGTTTGATTTTCCATCAAAATTCAAGTAACAGCTACCACATAGGCAACAATTCTTTTGCAAAAAAGCTTCAAAATTAATAAAATCAACTGTTCCAAATTCCTTCGTTCGCTTGAATTTAACAGCAACTGGAGATCTATATTCCTGCAGCCATGCTTATATAAATTTAACAGCAAAGGATCTGTGCATTGTTAGCCATTGTTTGTCCACTTGATTTTGACAGTAGAGGTCTGTACATTGCAGTCATGTAGTTGAAAAACACTAGAGATATAAAGTACTGTCTTTAATATTAAATCATCAAGTTTATATGCCATAAATGGTTTTGCATTAAAAAAAATCCTTTCATGGACATCTTAAAGTTTTAAAATTTTTGTTGACTATTTAACAGCAACTAGAAATCTGTACTTCTGTATTATTACATGGTTCATTTCAATCTGCAACCAGCATGCATCATTACATGGCACATTCTTTGTATTTAACAATAAATCTGAAATCTGTACTTCTGCAACTATGTACAGTATCATTACATAGCTCATTCTTTTTATTTAACAGCAACTGGAGATCTGTACTTCTGCAACTGAAATATTACATGGCTCATCCAAAATTGTAACAATGTATCATTACATGGCTCATTCTTTTCATTTAACAGCAACTGGAGATCTGTACTTCTGCAACTATGTTCATTACATGGCTCATTCCAATCAGCAACTATGTTCATTACATGGCTTGCATTCCAATCTACAACTATGTTCATCCATGGCTCATTCTTTGTATTTAACAGCAACTGGAGATCTGTAATTCTGCAACCATATATCACAACATGGCTTATTTCAGTCAAGATTGATGATCTCAGTTTTAAAGACTAAATCGTATATCCAGAAGTACGCGTCTATTACATTCAATACAAAATAGCTGGTGATCAGTTACTTATGTAGTATGTCAATAACTTAGACATCTACATGGACAGATTCAAAATAAAAATGCAATGGATGTTTCAGTGCTAACATATTCCAGATATAAATGTATATCTGCCATAATTTTAATTTTTCCAGCTTAACCAAAGAATCCCAATGTTACATCAAGTGCGAATGAGGTCGCTTTGAATGGATTGCATTGACAATGGAGCATTACTGTAAAGACCTTTACGTTTGCGATTAAACAAAGAATTTATTGACTAAAGCCACTTTCACGCAGAACTGCAGGGGTTTTGTTAATTTTCACTTAAGGCGGCAAGAAATATTTCACAGCAGGTAACTTTGAAAACGATTTACAGAATCCACCCCTTTCCACAGGCAGATAAAATCCGCCAACAGACTGCAATTTTTACCAGTTACCTGCTATTAACAAAACCCCTGGAACTGTAAAATGAAAATGGTTCGGTAATTTGCAAAATACTGGCATTAGTAAATAAATGTAGATTCTCACTAATCCAGTTATCTGTCAATAACAAAAAGATAAGAACTGTCAAAACTAATTAACTGGACTTGTGTAGAAAAGAACAGTTTATGTAGAATACTGATTCGCATCCCATCAAACAGCTCAATTTAACTGACGAGGCATCATAAACTGCAAGTCCATAGTTGATTAGTTTTTACAATTCTTACCTTTTTATTGTTACTGGCTTTAGTGTTAAAGGGCATTCGTTAGCCTCTGACCCTGGACATATCACCAGGAATCCCATTTCTCTTTAAAATTGTGAAATTGTGTATTTTATAATATTGCAAATGTAAAGGGCTTTACAATATTTTTAAATTATCAATAATGCACTTTTGAATTTCAAAAATGGTTTTAATGCAAGCGGTATTCTAATTTAACGAAAAACAGCAAATTTAAAAAAAGTGTAATTATGTAAAAACACAAAAAAAGCCAGATATTACCTGAACCACAATTGTTTTGATAGTACAGTCAATCTGGCATGAAAAATGAATATGACTTAGAAACAATTTGACTTAGCTAAGTCAACTTATTTAACTGTAAATCAATCCAGTAGTCATTGTAACATTTGCAATACCCTATTATGATCCTGTTGTACCAAAGAATACAGAATTTAATTTAGAGATTCCACACTTGCACAGGCCACAGGATTTGATGGTAATTATTGTTTCCCATACCATGTAGACACAGTGACCAAGAATTCACAGAAACAAAAAATCATTTCCCATCTCTGGCCTAGCCTAGTTAGGCCTAGCCAGAATTTGCATTAACACTAAAAACAGTTTCCGATAGTTTCCCATGATCACAGAGCAAGGAACCAAACGTAGTTTCCCATGATATTTGAAATCCTGAGGCATGCTGCATTTTTGTTTAGAACAGAGTACTGCGATAACCCAGAGGGTATTCTTTAAAATAAAGATACTACACATAACAGTAGTTTGAAATTGTCATCGCAGTATTTTGGATTTCTTCAACTGTATGATGTAAAACCATGCCTGTGGAACCACTTTTTATTCTATGTTCTTTGTTTGCAAATTCAGACACGTCTTCAGCACAATGCAAGCACAATACTAGCAACTTTGAGCTTATAATCGGTGTCTGAATTTGTTTGATTATGTGGTAATTGGAGAGTAATACAAATTTTTACCCGATCACACCAAGTAACAGTTGTAATCAACGATCAGGTGTCATACTTGCTACAAACGATCTAAACTGTAGCAAAACAGGGCATTACATTATCTATTTTCCTAATCCAATTTGAACAACACTATGAAGTCAGCCTATGTATAAGATTTCAAATTACAGTAGCACCAAGTGTAATTTTGCCATTAGGTATTTATTCATAATACAGTTGAATCTCCCGTAAGCGGACACCATCTGATCCGAGAAAAGTGTCCGCTTACGAGAATTTCGGCCGATAGAGGGCCGAAGTTGTAAATTTATGTATACCATTTTGCCTCATATTTCATGGCCTTCTCAACACAAATGTCCTCTTAAATTTCTACACACCGCATTGTATATTTTAATAAATATTGTTTATCATTTTAAAGATTAGTTTAGTAATATGATTCTCGGCCATTACAGAATAAGGATGATTTTATACAGAAATGTGTATTCGTTGTACAGAAAATTTTTCAGAATGTCCGCTTAAGGGAGGTGTCCGCTTAAGGGAGGTACAAAAAAAACTGATTAGATAGAAAGAACAAACGGGTCTTTGAATTACTGTCCGTTATGGGAGGTGTCCGCGCTTACAGGAGGTGTCCCCACAAGGAGGTTCAACTGTAATATAAACTTTTGCTGCAAGCCTCAAATCTTTGTGCCTCATGAATCAATTTACATGTCAACATTTCATATTTTTATTGTTTGATTTTAAATTTTGAAAAAACTAAATTAAAAAAATAAAAACAAAAATTAAATCTATTATAGATCATTATGGATGGTACAGTAGCTGCATTTTATAATGGAATTATAGTTGCATTATTTAATGCATTGTTTTGCATGACCCCTTAACATGCAAGTTAAGACAATATTGGGTGCAGCAAACGCGCGTTACAGATTTAAAAATACATTTGACTTGTGGAGCTGCTAGTACTGATAAGTATTAATGTTAACAAAACTAAGGAAATTGTATTTGACTTTTGTAAAAAGACTCAGAATAATGGAGGACTAAAATCCGAAAGGTCCACTAACTTCAAGTAAGAAAGTATAATGCATACTCCAAGCAATGAGATACACGCCATCGTGACAAGATTCAATATTTCGACAAATTATGTCATCATCAGGAATGAAGGACTAAGTTAATGCAAATTAAAGATTATAATTTTTTAGGAGAAGAAATTTAAGAATGGTAAAGAAGCTTATTTCCAGTTATTTCATCAGGCTATAATACAGTGCACATTTCAGAGAATAACAGGACATATGCAATAAGGCCATAGAGAAAAAAAAACAAAAATGTTTAATTAACGACAAGTTTCATATTTTAACTTTGTAAATCCAGAATTACGATTCCTTCATTTACAGTATCTTAAAGCAGGTGCAGATTCAAGGGGCCTAACATAACCGGGCCCCTTCTAAAACCAAAAATATATTTTTTGCACAATTTTGATGTGCTAAATGTGCACCAGACGGTATCTGTAGAGAAAAAATTTTCTGGGCCCTAGACCCACGACTATTGCTATTATTTTCTGTTAAAACCTCACACCTGGGCTTGTTCAACTTTGCATTGGGCCCCTTTCTAGCTCCGCTGGATCTGCCCCTGTCACAATTCACCTCTCCATGTGCAATCATACGCCTAATTGTATTTTAACCACTGTATGGTTTTTAGTTTTTGCTTGTTTTAGTTTTTATTGCGTTTTGAACTTCGGAAATAAATTAAACAATTGCACTTTATTACTGACAATCTTTATCCATGCCTAAATAATAATACTTACATAGTTACAATTTGTTACGGGATCTCTGAAATGGGCAAAAATAGCCTTGCGTAAATTTTAAGACTTAAACCATTACCATCTTTATCAACACCAGCATCATCAACAGGAACACCATCACCATCATTACTATCATCACGACCACAACCACCAGAATTCTATCCTACCCCCACTGCCCCATCCCCTTGACATCACTAGTTATCATCATCCTCATCATGCCTATCACAATCACCACTGCCAGCATCACCACCTCTATGACAACAACAACAACCACCCCATCACTACCACCACTATCACTGTCATTACCATCGTCATCATCATTGTCCTCATCGTCCTCTTCATCGTCCTCATCCTCATTGTCCTCTTCATCGTCCTCATCCTCATTTTCGTCAACGTCACCACCACCCCCACCATCACCATCACCATCACCACCAATTTCTTCTGTAGTTATCTATGTTACCAGGTCCAGTAGGGAGTGAGTACGACCACCAGATTGATATCCATCACCACCATATTCATATCCATACAAACGAACAAAAACAAAACACACTTATCAGGAGCAATGACCACATAACCATAACCACAGCCACTGCCACTACCACCACCACCATCACCACCATCATCATCATCATCATCAACATCATCAATTTTTACTCCTGAATGATATACTCCCAGACCTAGACGAGAAGCCTACACCAGATATCGATATCAGTCAACTGACTTTAGACAGCCATGACAACTAACCTTGACAAGATTAGTGCCGTCTAAAGTCAATTGACTGATACCTATCTGGTGGTCGGCTAACTCGCCCCGACCTGGTTATATACTCAACAGGACTCAAAATTGATGATGTTGATGATGATGGTGATAGTGGTGGTGGTGATGGACGTGGTAATGGTCGTGGTCGTCGTTCCTTAGGTGGTTTTGGATTTGTTATTCGTTTGTGTGGACATGAAAACGGTGGTGACAGATAACGATCTGGTGGACGACTCTCTCGCCCAGACCTAGTAATATAGACATCTGGTGAAGAAATTGATGAAGATAATGACGATGATGATGACGAAGATGATGACGGTGATGATGGTGATGATGATGGTCGTCGTCGTGGTCGTCGTGAAGTCTGTGGTGGCGGTGGTGGTGGTGAAGGTGATGATGGTGGTGGTGGTGAAGGTGATGATGGTGGTGAAGGTCGTCGTCGTCGTGGTCTCCGTTGTCATGGTCGTCGTCGTCGTGAAGTCTGTGGTGGTGGTGAAGGTGATGACGATGAGGATGATGGTATTGGTGGTGGTGAAGGTGATGATGGTGGTGATGGTGGTCGTCGTGGCGATGCCAGTGGTGGTGGTGATGGTCGTCGTCGTCGTCGTCGTGGTGATGATGGTGGAGGTGGTGAAGGTGAAGGCCATGATGAGGATGATGAAAAAGAGTAACGTCGAGGGGATGGAGTGTGACGCATTGGGTACATATAGAATTCTGGTGGTCGTTGGTATGGTGACGATAGTATTGATGGTGTACGTGATCGAGCTGGTGATGGTGATGTTGACCCTGCATCAGTCGATGGAAGCCAAGATGGTGGTGGTGGTGGTGGTGAAAAGAACAACCTTCTTCCTCTCGCAAGGGTATCTTGCATGTCACGTTCTGGTGATTGCAGTGGTTTCACATGCATCCTCCTGGCAAACCTATAAAAAAATAACAAAAATGATAGTAATTGCAGCAGTGCATCTTGTTAAGATGGTGTTTTGGTTTAATTCGTGAAAAGACAATCAAAAGGCATACCTTTCTGATGTTTGAATGACAAACCTAACACTACGCTAACGCTAGGGTCAAATTTTCTTTCGCCAGACTGGCGAAAGATGGCCGATCTTTTTCGCCAAATAAAGTCTTTCGCCAAATTTAAAATATGATAAAAACCCATAAAAATTATCACAATCATTGGTGGATACATATTACATGTATATGTTGTTGTGTTACACTTATACTTTATATCCATTAAATAAATTGTGGTTAAATGTCCCTCAAAATCCATCAACATATCGACATATGCGCCGCCATATTTCGCTATTCAACATTTCTAGCCTAGGCCGAGCCTGGCAGAGAGAAACCGATCATGGACGGTTGCTAGGCCTATTCAAAATGTCTGCAAAATAGAGAAATGTGATCCGCGAATTGTTTGTCTGGTATGAAACAGATCTTGCTTTGAGAATTACAATGCGAAAAAATAGGATCGTGCCCTCCTTAAGTAATCTTTATTTTGACATTTGCAATCATTAAAAATTATTTTAAACTACGTAAATAATCATTAAGCACGTGCTAATTAGAGACCACAATTTGGTAGGCACCATTGGTGTCACATAGACACGAAAATTTATCGACGGTTTTGACGTTTTAAAAACACATTTTAAATCAGCTTAAATTAAACTCTAGCCTAGCGAGTCCCGCTACACGATGCCAAGCATGTTTTAATTAGATACTTGCGTGATATATTTTCGGGACATTCAATCATTTAGTAATTCGTAATGTTAACATTTTATGATGATATTCCGAAAGAAAATTGGATCCCTAGAAACTGTTTTCGCTCGATCGTATCGCATTCGGGGTTTTTCGTCAGCACCGACCATTTACAAGCGGGGGTGTAAATTTATTTTAATTACGTGATTGTGTATAAAACATTGGTAACCTGAATTCTCTTTTACCGCATTTAGAAAATAGTTTGTCTTACGGAAAAAATTTAGAAAATATCCGTTTTAAAATTTAGATCGCAAAATTGCCATGAAATTTCGAATAACAAAAGTTAGTTTATCGAATAAATATACAATTGAACTTCAATTTAATATCAAATTAGCCAAATTTTGAATATGGTCAATGCTCTAAAATACGATTTTCGTCACTAAAATTGAAAATAAATATACGTAAACAGGTCTAAATCAGACGGTTTATACATCAAAATAAAGCCCATTGAAAGACTGATAACATGCAACAAAAAAATTATTCCACTAGCTTTGACGGCAATTTCGCAATATTGTTTTGAAAATAGATGGGGGTTTCCCTAAGATTTTCTTGCGCGCGGTAATTGGCTCACTGGCTTTTACAATACTTTTTTAAAATCGCGTTTTCTCTGCAAATACTTTATCAATCATGTTGCAATTTGCACAAGTCCTTTCAAAATATATAACTTTTATTGAAAAAACATCACATTGAGTATTTTATTTTTAGCATCAAAGTCATGCCATTTTATCGAATTTCACATTTAGTTCAAAATTGCATCCACTCAAAACGGCTTCATTGGGATACCTATTATCAATTGAATTTAAAAACCCGAGAAATTATGTATTCTATAGGATGATACAAAGATTAATGAAGTGATCATACAAAAATTTACTTACAACTTTTTATATTTACCCGTATCGCAAAAAGACGAGATTTTAATTTTTTAATTTTATTCAACAATTATATGACCTTGGACCATTTATGAAATTGTCCCTATGGATTTAACAAATTATGACATGTTTTATTTTACATCCTTTCTGGGCTATATTTACTCTAACATAAATATAGCAAAATATTAGTTTTGAAAAGGAGAAGGCTCATTTGCATAATTTTAATTGTATGCATAAATTGTACTTCAACAATATAATATTCTCTGACCATGCAAACAGATTTAAACACTTATAAAAATTGAATGATAAGGTACATCATGTAGGTATACCTCCATGGGATCCAGGTTTTTAAAAAGGGGATCCAAAGGGTGAAAAGTTATCATTCTGGCAAGCGAGGGGGGGGGGGGGGGGGGGCCCACACCAGATCAATTCTACATTTGGA
>JAOTQE010027834.1:0-10427 GCA_025631205.1 Nesometra sesokonis
ACATTTCAATAGTGTAAAGTAAAGTTGGATTCGTAGTGCGGCTTTTGGAAAACAAATAGAGTGATTGAAATCAACATTGTCTGTATCCTTAGCTTTGATAGTCACCCGTGTTTTTAGAATTCAGAGTTTTGCGCGAACGGACATACCACCCGTGGATAAAAATCGGATTTTTACCCTATGTTTTTTTTCTCGATTCTCGCCCGAACGGGCCCGTACTCAAATTGGGGCGAGGCATGGCAAAACTACCAAGTTGTCACAAAATTTTAAAATTGAGTTAATACAAAATTGATTACACTCTCACTCTGAGGACTATCGAAGCACATCAATCGAAATGTTGAGTAGATTACAATAACATATGTGGTGTCTCGCAAAAACAGTATTTGTTTATGTTCATTGTTATCAGCTTTCAAATGAGGGGTCAATGAGGGGTCAATTATTAAAATTGGTCATCTATAACCAAAGTTATGGAACAAAATATATAAAAATTTTCTTTGCATTTCTTTATATTTCCTGTTGTTTAATTCCTTGTTTCTAAATAACTTGGTGGTTTTTCATTGCCTTGCCCCAGTTTCGTTTGTCTATATCCCAGTGCATGTTGTATGTTATTTAATAACAGTTTCCCTATATCCCTATACTGACACTATTAATTGGACTTAGTACCAAATTTGGTTTTCAATTTAATTTATCAGATGTAGGCCATTAGGTAGGATATTCTAATATTTGAACTAGTTTGGTTATCAAGAAAGATTTCTTTGCTAAATGATATCTTTTGTTATGAAACCAACAAATAGATACTGTAGCAAGGTTAGAAGATATTTTTTTTTAATTAGGCTAGGGAGTCCTGTTGCATTAATTTATTTTTCAACACTTGTATATGGTAACAATTTGCAGTATTTAAAAATATATTTTATATAGTGCTTATTGCCAAGGCCTCTTAAGTGCTTACATTACAATTGTTACCCCAGCTGAGCTCCCAGGTCTCCAGGATTGTCCTGGAGTCTCCAGGATTTTTAGATCATCTCCCGGGCTCCCGGAATTATCAAATTTTCTCTCGGAATTTAGTTTTCTCCAGGGTATTCTCCAGGTTTTGACAAATTTTCACAATTAGAGCATTATTTTTTACCTATTTTTTTCAAAATATTGGTTGTCAATAAGGAAATGTGAATCTCGGCAGTGTTTTTGCAAAGATTAATGGCATATCTTAACAGTGACAAAATGCAGTATGTCAGAAACTACCGTTTCATAGTTGAGCTTTAAAACAATTGTATTTTCCACACATTTTATGAAGTGTACACATTATAAATAATGGACGGATGATCACAAGAAAATCTCCAGGAATTCTGTTTTTACAACTTTGGACTTCTGCCCCAGTCATTAGAACTAATGCCTATGGAACACAATCCATTCTACATTGTTGCAGCTGTATTTAGTGCATGCATTTGCACATTCCAGGTACCCAGTTATATTCCTGTAGGTGGAGAGAGACAACATGGGTAAAGTGCCTTGCCTAAGAACACAAACAATCAACCAGAGTGAGCCTCGAACTGCTGACTTCATTGGAAGTCTAAAACGCAACTGCTGCACCAACTGCTCCCATTTCGTAAAATTTCTTTAAGACTTTAGTATCCAGTGTTTTTTTTTTATTATTTTTAAAATAAATTAATTACCCCTGTTTGTAAGGAACAGTCATGAATTGAGCCATGGCGTTTAATTTTTTTTCATACAAATCAATATTCGAAGATATTAGATCTTTTGAGAAAACAAAAAGCATAAAACATTTTTAATTTCAGTATGTTTATTTCAAGTATAAACTTAAAATGGCCTAAAATTAAAAAAAAAAACTTGAATAATGTGCATACATAGTGTAAGTATCCACACGGATCATTCTCTCGCGCGCAAAACAATGTAGAGATCAGGTGATTACAGGTAATTACGTTGTGATAATGGCATGGTTATATGTCGGGGATGTAGCTAGAATAATCAAATAGTGGGCCAGCAACAATGTAAGGGTGGGTGGCATGATGACTAAACACAGTATTTTTACCTTTTTCAGAGGTTTAGGGTGGATGGCAGTTTGAAATTAGGCTGGGAGGAAGGTCTTAAAATAACCTTTAGGGTGGGTAGAACATGCTTAGGATGGGTGGGCCCTCCCACCTCTGCCCTGCATAATTGCATCCTTGTACATTATTAAACAATAGTTTCCTCAAACCATGTCGTGGCACTAATGTATTTTCCTCTTCATTCCTTGACCAACAGCATTAGAACAATGGCCCATGTCCCTTTCAAATGACCAACAATCATCTTATCTCTGCCTTCATGCTAAGACTTCCCATTTCCTTCGTTTTAGCATTTCTCTCTCACTTTAACCCTTTTCCACAGAACTGTAAACTGGGAATATTGCGGTAATTTGCAAATGCCAGCTTTAGTGTGAACGTGTACTTTCTCTTCAATGCCAGCACAGTGCCGGCATTCGTTAGACCACTTCAGACCCTAGACAAACTACCGTTATATGACCGTCACTGCCTTAGGCCGGATGAGTATAAAAGGTTTCACAGTGTAATGGCTGCTTACACAGTGAAGTATAATTAAACAAAGGTCAAAGTTGGAAACCTGCATTATTAGGACTGTCAATTTTACGCATTTCGCTCGGACCCTTTCACACAGGAAACTGTTATATTACCAGAATTTGACCTTCTGTGTGAAAGGGTTTAGACCGGCAATAATGCTGGCATGGTTATGGTAACATTGCTGTATCTTCTGTGTGAAAGGGTTTAGACTGGCAAGGTGACATGGGTAACATGAACAGAATTCCATGCTATGAAAGTTAACAGACAGGAGATCACTGATGTTACTAGGGATACTACTGATTTATATATACTACGATTATGCCGATTTAGTACTACGGTTTCATCCGGCGTATCTGACACGGTTTTTCAGGAAAGTGTGAAAGGGGCTTTATAATTACCTCCGCTAAACAAAGTTGGCAGGAGGTTGTGTTTTCACTCATGTTTATCTGTCTGTGAATGTGTGTAAGCAGGATATTACTATTAGACCTAGTTAGAATATTGCTGCTGTGAGCTGGTATGTTTTCTCTTTATATTCCAATGTCAGACCTAATTAGAATATTGCTGCGTTGAGTGTGTCCCTTCAGTCAGTTAGTTTGGTTTGGTTTGGTTTCTCTTTTGATTCCATTGCCACACCGGCTTGTTTTATGCATATAATGATTACACTAACTGTTTGTGTCCAATAGCAAAAACCATGAAAATTGAATTTATTCCAGGAGGACGGGGTATGGGCGGAGGTATGCTCTCTACGGAGTGCTTTCTAGTTTAAATATTAACACGTTTTCTACCCTTCCCTCTGATATAAAACATACAAACCAAACATTAATAAGCCATATTTTGATTTCAGCTTGTATATCTACTGTTTATTGTAAATGCAATGTGATGTGGATGATTGCCCTTGATTGCATCTGTAGCAAATAAAGTTGAATTGAATTGAATTATCTTTAAAGTGATTAGGATGAAAAATTGTACAGAATAATATTAACCTTCAGAATATAAAATTATACATTTTATTCATTTAACCTCAGTTGAGTTATTTCAGAAAGCAGATCCCATCACATTTCAAAATTTATTGATATTAAATCTTATTTAATCTGACAATCACATGTGTTTTCCCCCCAGGTTTGAACAGGACCAGTCCATTATTGTCAGCGGGGAGAGTGGAGCCGGTAAAACGGTGTCTGCTAAATATGCCATGCGATATTTTGCTACTGTAGGAGGGTCGTATGAAGAAACTCAAGTAGAAAAGAAAGTTTTGGCATCTAATCCTATAATGGAGGTATAGTATACTTATACGTATTTAATCGTATATAGTAGAGAACTTCCTTTGAATGATACATCGGGTAATATCTTTTAACTCTTAAGGTCAAAACCTATTAAAGGGACACCTCTATTAAGGGGACACTCTCTTGGTCCAGATGAAGTCTCCTTAATAGAGGTTCACTTCTGTTAAGGAGACATTCTCTTGGTTTGGAAGGTATCTACTTAATAGGGGTTCTGTTATATTTTCAATACTCTAGTCCATAAGCACCAATTTTTTACATTATATACATCCCACTTATTAATATATTTTATATACTTTTTTAAAACCTTATATAAACATTTTAATTTAGAATCAACTTCATTGAAATTATTGTAATAATTATAATCCATTATACACTTTTTATGAATTATTTTTTGTTTGATGGAATATATTTTTGTGAATTAATCAAACAAAATCGTGTTTTATATTAATATGATGGACTTAACACAACATTTGGTAATGTTGCAAAGATCCAAGCAAATACTTTAGTTAAAATAGCAATATTCAAGCTATTAAATTAATAACTCTGTTAAGGAAATTAAACTAGATTTTAAGTGGGACCTTCTTATAGAGATGGCAGAGTATTTTGCAGGTCTACATTGAAGATTTATGGTACAAAAATCAAAATATAGCTAAAAAATCAACAATATCTTAAAGTTAAGACAGTGAATATAGATTAATAAAATTATACATTGGGTTATACAAATACAAATAAAATTTTAGTGTCTTTTATATAATTAGGGTTATGTAAATTATTGATGGCATTATGTAAATGAGAATTTAATATGGGAATTAGGTTAGTTGATGAACTGTAACACATAGTACAAACTGCCTAGAGCATGATCTCTGTCATTATAATATTACTCCAGTGTAATGCTGCTATCAAAAACGTGAAATATTATCATAAGATTTATTGATTTAATTGTGAAATGAACTTCCCCTTGCAGATTGTAGTAGTCATTGGTAAATGTTGTACTGTACAGTTTTAGATCTTCATAGTGTGATTTAGTTGGAAAGAACATAGATGGCACAGCCCCCTAGGGATAAGTCGCAAAGCTACGTTTTCCACAATAGGCAGAAACATAAAAATCAACAATATTTTCATTTTTTAACATTTTTTAAACATACAGTTCAGACATTCAACTTTCATACTACCTTAACAATTTTCAGATATTTTCAGTTTGAAATAACCCTGGTTAGTCATGGTATATTGATAAGAAATTTTTAAATGCAGTCTTCTCAAAATGTATTCTAAATGCAAGGAAACATTTTATAAAACTGATTGTTTTTGGCCTGTTAAAGGGCAACTCCAGGATTAAAATTTGTGGATAAATCTATTACATTACAATTAATTGTGACCTAACAGATGAAATTTTGCAACATTTGGACAATGGGATAATGCTGAAAAACATGTTGCAAAATGAGTCCCAAATCAAAAGTGGGTCTACTACTCAAATTACACAGTGTTAAAGAATAGGAAAATTTGACATTTTGAAAGTGTTGTGCTTGTGAACCAAAATCACCCTTTAGCATTATGTAATATGAGTAGTAAACAAGACCTACTTTGGAAAGTGTTTTTCTTCGATATTTCCATGCCCTAATGTCCAACTAATTGTTCTATAGATGTATCCATTGAAATTTCAATCCCGGAGTTCCCCTTTAAAGTTACTAACATGAAGTTTCATACAGTACCTTATACATAACTCAATTTTCTTTTTTTGGCTTAGAGTATCCCTTCTTTGGCTTGCCTCTGGCACATATTTAAATAGGCAATTTTAGGATTGACTAATGTTAATCTGGGGCCAATGCAGGAGGTGGAGTTGTAGATGGTATGATCACATCCTCTAAATAAATTAAAGAGGAAAATTAGACTTTTAAGGAAATTAGAGTGTGATTTTTCACTACAAGTCAATATTTTCAAATTGTTCCCATCCTCGCCAGAACCATCCTAGACTCTAGTGCACCCCAATCCCCAAATCCTTTATCTGCCCAATTATTAAAAGTTATATTATACCATAACTAATAATATTTGAGTGATATTGTTGTCTAAATTGTTTTAGACAACATAAGCTGCTTTTCAGACACTTTGATTAGCTGCATCTTGTCTCTCACCTCTGTTTATCTTTAAAGTATTTCAAAGGTATTTTATTTTATGATGAGATATGATTTAATCATGTTGATGATGATAATTGTTGACAGTTCAGCGGCTCTTCAAATATTGTGGAGTGTGTCTCATTACGTAGGCCTTAGGGTAAGAATAACTTACAGACATTTCACTTCTAACAGCAGTAGATGCACATGTTACAAAATAGTGCACTCAATCTTAAACTAAAGGTTAATTCAAACTGTGTTGTGCGACGAGTCCCAACATGATGTCTTGTCGGCTGTGGACTATCTGAGTTAACTCCAGGCTTGTCGGGCAGTTTAGGCCATTGTGAGAATATTAAATCTCGCTCATTTTTATGGACCAATAAAAAACCTTAACCCACCAAAAGCGCAAGATTGCTAATCGTGTCAGGCTTTGGATATACAGTCCCGTCAGTGTTCTTTTCATATGATAGCAGTTGGCGTAGCGGTGGCGTTTCGGGCTTCCATCACGAGGTCGGTGGTTCAAGGCTCACTCTTGTCAACTATGTTCCTAGGCAAGACACTTTATCCATGTTGCCTCTCTCCACCCAGGAGTATAAGTAGGTACCTGGGAGGTACACATGCCATATGTGCTGATTACGACTGCAACATTATGGAATGGATTGTATTCTATACTGTAGGTGTTTGTCCCAATGAGTGGGGGTAATAATTGTGAAGCGCTTAAAGGCCTTGGCAATAAGCGCTATATAAATGTCACACATTATAACACTCAAGAACCAAAACACAAAATTTACAGATCCATCCTCCTCCAAAAAACTAACACTTCCAAAGCACACAGATTTTAAAATATTTTTTTGCTTCATGGTCAAGCTATTAAAATAATATATGTATCCGTAATAACATGCATACATTATAGATTTACTGTTGGGCAAAAAAAAATAGTAAAAGCAATTTCCTTGTTGCTAGGATGATGTAGGTTGTACATTGTGTTCGCACAATTGTATCATTTCTACTCTATAAGACTTGATTGATTTTTTTTAAACACATTACATATACCTATTCTAAACAAAATAATAGTTTTTATGTAACACTAAAATTATTCAAATAAAGGTTACATTATATTGTTTTGTAGTCCATTGGAAATGGCAAAGTGACAAGAAACTATAACACTAACTAGATTTGGAAGTGTGTTAAAATCAAATTCTATATTAAACTGTTCTTGGTTTCATGTAACACTAAATAATCAAATGAAGATTACTTTGTTATTTCTTTACAGTCAATTGGAAATGCCAAGACGACAAGAAACGATAACAGTAGTAGATTTGGGAAGTACGTTGAAATCAGTTTTAACAAAGTGCACCACATTATTGGGGCGCACATGAGGACTTATCTTTTGGAGAAATCCAGGGTTGTGTTTCAAGCATCGGATGAAAGGAATTATCATATATTTTATCAACTATGTGCTGGAGCAGACTTACCAGAATTACAAGAACTTCAATTAGGTTTGTGAATTTTATTTGCTCTCACGTACTTGCGAATGTAGGGACCATGTCAGAGTTATTCTGCTACAGTTATTGCAGTAATTCGGTTACAACAGTATTGGTTTAATAGATGAAAGAGAATTACTAAAAACAACATATTGAGATTGTCACGCGCAAAGTGACTTGGTGTATGTTACTATAATATGTACTAAGATAGGTATAAAGATAACAGAATAAATTAAATGTCCACAACAATTTATGCATGCAAACAAAAGGATTTTATTGTCTTATATCTTCTCAACTTGTAACTTGTACAGATGAACCATAAGTAAAGGTGTGAAACACGAAACACGGTAACCCTCGGCACGAGACTGTCAGCACGGCCATCCACACAGTAACGTTAACAACTACAGTATGGCATTCTTGACATAAGTATGAGTAATGTCAACCATCTCAGCTCAGCTTACTAGGAATTCAGTGGCACTACAAAAGAAATACCACTTTCAAATAGTATTTATACACATGTAGTTTAACTATAAGCCTATTACAAGCATCTATTAATATTACTATTGATTACGATAAATAAAAGCTACTCACAATGAACGCATCAAACACTGGCTGAACATGACACCTCCCTTTCCACGACTATTACGTTTGAGGTTTACAATGAGGTGTGCCAGAGCGTAAACAACTATTAGCTTTTACTGTATATGACTGACCACCTTGGTCACCAATATGCAAATTCACGTTCAGGCCTATTATTTTGTTAATTTCTATACCAACTACACCGTACTGTGATAGATTTGAGCGTGACAGAGATGAGGTATTTCTTGTGTGCCAATGCAATCACCAAAGAAAATATAATGGCACTGGATTACTTCAGTAATTGCAGTAGACTTAATAGAAATAGATTACTGCAGTAACTGCAGTAAAATATTTTTGACAGGGTCCCTAAGCAAGGGAGCTTTCATTTTGCACGACGGATCATTCTGAGATGGTTATTTTATTGTCCTTACACTATCACATAAATCAAATAATAAATTTTATGTATATAATTACTACTTATTGTCCAATTGGTTTGGTTTTCCAGACAGTCTGAGTCAAGATTACCTATGTTTACATTATTTTCATGATTTTGACACTTTAAAAGGGTCCAGTTTAGCTTGAAATATGTTTTTTCCAGAGGGTCAGTTTTTGGAGACTGTATTGGTTCACATGTGACTACCACGCACTCATGAAAATCAACAGAGGACATGTTGGAATTATGAACCGTGGCTTAAGAATTTTAGGAAAATTGTATTATGATCCAGAAGAATAATTTAATGATTGGCTGTCAGTGGTATAGTAATATTTAAGCCATCAAATTTGTAATCTTAATACTAAATTTACTACCAGCAATAAAACATTTTTGACGCAATTCTTAAGAAACTAATCCGTACTGATTTTCCCTTAAGATGTGGTATAATTACAGTATATAACTTTATACAAATAGAATTCTTGAAAATTGTCCCATAAACATTTACAATCAATTGATCGGTATAAAAGTAATCCTCCCTGTATTACAGAATCAGTTGAAACTTTTTGAGTCATATAGTACTACCTTCTACATTTAGCTCTCCAAATATTGACCATTGAAAAAACACGTTTTATGCTAAACCAGATGTTCTCCAAGAATTGTAAACCAATGTGGGCATAGGTAAACATAATTTTTGTAAAGCGAACTGTTGGAAAAACAAAAAAAAAAGACTAGTCCTAGGGTGGGTTATAGCAACATTCTATAAAAGTTGTATACGCATATTTTTCTTATGTCACTATGTAATTAATGTAAACATTTAATGTAAGTATACTTTAAATGTCATTAATGGTTTTCACAACATATTGCAATTTTAATAATCGCTGAACACAATATTACAGCATATTTGAAGCATGATATGGTAGTAGTCTGAGCAATTTGCATCAATTGTGATTTGGACTCCAGTAGTTTAATAACTTTTATGCTTGTCGATTGTGTTTAATAACTCTTATGCTTGTCGATTGTGTTCTTGGTCCAGATAATTTATTCATGCAAAATTCAGTTTAGCACCAGCCTAGTAAAATTGATGTCAAACCAGTCAAATATCAGAGTTATGAAATTATTTACTGTAAAAAACATTTTTTAGTAGATCATGCATGGAACTTAAGGTCCGATGACTCCATGCAATGTTAGTTTCTAATCATGGACCATAGTCTACTTGTATATAAGGCTGAACCTATGGCCCGAAAACTCCATGCAATGTTTGTTTCTAATCATGGACCATAGTCTACTTATATCTAAGGCTGAACCTATGTCTCGAAGACTCCATGCAATGCTAGTTTTTAATCATGGATTGTAGTCTATTGTATCTAAGGCTATACCTATGGTCTAAAGACTCCAAGCAATGTTAGTTTCTAATCATGGACCATAGTCTACTTATATCTAAGGCTGAACCTATGGCCTGAAGACTCCATGCAATGTTAGTTTCTAATCATGGACCATAGTCTACTTATGTCTAAGGCTGAACCTATGTCCTGAAGACTCCATGCAATTTTAGTCTCTAATCATGGACCATAGTCTAATTGTATATAAGGCTGAACCTATGGCCTGAAGACTCCATGCAATTTCAGTTTCTAATCATGGACCATAGTCTGCTATATCTAAGGCTGAACCTATGGCCTAAAGACTTGATGCAATGTTAGTTTCTAATCATGGAGCATAGTATACTTGTATCTAAGACTGAACCTATGGCCGGAAAACCCCATGCATTGTTAATTTCTAACCATGGACCGTAGTTTACTTGTATCTAAGGCTGAACCTGTGGCCCGAAGACTCCATGCAATGTTAGTTTCTAATCATGGACCATAGTCTACTTGTATCTAAGGCTGAACCTATAACCCAAAGACTCCATGCAATGTTAGTTTCTAACCATGGACCATAGTCTACTTGTATCTAAGGCTGAACCTATGGCCTGAAGA
>JAOTQE010027845.1:0-10427 GCA_025631205.1 Nesometra sesokonis
GTGTAAAACAATGCAAACTTGTTTTTAAAACACGATTAACATAAAATGAGTATCATAATCTGACTGATTTTGTTCTTCATACTCAGAAACATTGAACTATTAGGGACTATGTACAAAATCTCAAGCTGCAGTAATTTAGTTACAACAGTATTACTGGGGTTTCTTTTGACCTCAGATAAAATCCCATTTCACATAAATCGTAAAATTTACACCCTAGCAACATGAAAATAATGGTAAAGAATGCAGAATCATTACTTTCTGTTCAACTTTAATAGCAATATCGGAAGGGCATAAAAAGTACCCGTACTTTGATGATGCGCTGATCCACTATCCTATGTTCAAGCTGTTTAAAAGTTTATAAGTTCAAATACCACTATACTGGTATTATATTGACCAATTTCCAAGGTTATAGCCCGAGAAGTTTTTATACAGGTTTAAAATGAAACCATAGCCTTCAAAACATACGTTCCGGTGACCCACATTACATCGCGTATCAGTTGTTATGAGTAGCGCAAACGAAGAAGCTGTATAGCACGCATCATATCATATGAAAAATAAAAATTATCTAACACTAGTTTCTGAGACATTCTTCTGCCAGATAGGTATGCATTTTGCTGAATCAAAATGTTTTTTTTTTTCTGTAGAGGACCAGTAATTAATGGCAACTAGTTTCGCTAAATCTTGTTGGAGGGGAACAATTATAAAAGTCTTCCTGAAAATAAAACTGGAATAAAAGTTAAATTATCAATACGATTAAAAAGTTGAAAATAATAGGTTTCTGGAAGGAAAGTTGTACAATGAAAGACCAAAAAAGAAGCTAACACAAGAGGGATTTGAAGATCTTCAGTGTCAAAGTACGGGATTTGTTTTGTGCCCACCCGATATAATTAGTAGCTTTGGAGTTTTTTGTAAATTTCTTCTTCAGCCACATCAAGGGCATTTCTCCGAAAATCTATTAATTAGCCTATATATCTGCTCATCAATATGATGCATCCACATTTTTAAAGTTATTTGTGCATTCAAGTAATAATCTGTTTGGTATTCCTTTGCAGGCATTGAAATAAGCTTATGACACCTGTCATGGAAAGGATTTCTCTGCTTCAAGAACCGTAAATTTGTAAACAAAATTAATCATGTGGCGTTACAAATTTTATATCCAAAATGATGTGGCTCCTATTTTATCTTATTACGTCTAGTTTGTCCTCAATATCACCAACTAGTCGACACACATGTGGTACAGTAGTCATTTACAATTAGAGCAAATTGAATTTCCTCAGAAACTTCTTCATAACACCTTCTTACCGAGCTGGGCCTAGAACTTTAGAAGTATCAGTCAGCTTAGGAGCTATAATAGTACTGGTATAATTGATCTGAAGATCAATTTATAAAAGTTTATACATAATTATCATACTTAATAGTTCTGTATTTGAGGAACAGGAAAACTGGAGTATCCAGAAATCTGCTATCTGAAAACCAAACATTCACAACTCGTGGGTCACAGAATTGCATTACCATGTACTTGATAATTTTAAGTAAAGACTTAATAAAACTATTACATAAGTGTGCATTAAATGCTCACCTATATATAAATATGCGACCAATAAGGTTTGGAATAAAATTTGCAAATACCTCATGAAACATTAATTTTTATGGTATAGATTGCTATTAAAGGTGATTATAAAGCTGCAGTGATTCTACATCATTTGCAACTATTATCGTGTTTCTAGAATGAAGAGTTTACGAGTTATAAATTGGACTTTATTTGAGGTCAAAGGTAAATTTTTAATGTCCCAATATATTCTATTACTATAATATGTTCGTATCGTAAATTAGGTTTACATACCAAGTTTATTGTTTCTACTAAAAAATGAGTTATCATGCTATTTTTTGGAGCTAAGAACCTCCATTGTTTTTGTTTAGTAGGTGAAGGACAACTACTAAATATAACATCTCGTTATGAGACAGTGTCAATCATAGATGTATTATTTTAACGACTAGATAGTGAAATTCTATATAATACATAGCCCAAAGTACAATTCTATGGAAGCGCCTATTATTGTAGGCCCAGAATCCTACCGATAAAAGCGCGCTATGTTTTAACGCTGTTGCTACGACAAAATTACGCCCCAAGCTTTCATAAAATTTTCTAATTTATCATAAATGGAAGTAAATTTAATCCAAATATAAAAACAAAATTGACAACGTAAAGTAAATATGTATAGTAAATAATTATTTTATATGACACAATTTGTTAAAAGTTCAATAGTTATACAACGGTTATTATTATTTATCTTAAATGTTTCTGACGAAGGCTGACGACCATCAATAGCAGGCTCCTATATGGGATTGTAATTCAACAATAAATACATTGTGTCAATACAGTCTCCAAAGAAAACAATAATAGTTAATTAGCCCTACTTCAATATTTATGCAGTAGATTTAATAACAATAGATCACTGCAGTAACTGAAGTACAACGATTTTGACATGGACCTTTAGGGACATGGGCATTTATATATCAATTCAATATATTCAAGAAAAATAAAAATACAATACATTAAACCAGAATACCTCGATTATCAAATTATAAATATATTCAAATATATGTTAAATTAAAAAGACATTAAGTTGATAATTTTTTTATCATTATTGAAGATATACTGATTTACATTATCACAGATCCTATAGTTTTCTGAGCTGTGTAGTTTTATAGTCTCATTTAAACGATACTTGGCGGCTTAAATATAAAATTAAAATTACTATTGGCATTAGAGACTAGTTGGCATATTTATGGGAACACATATTGAAAAGTAGCGGACATCTGCTGGATCAACGAGCCGTAAACAGCTTAACCATTGTAAATTCACACCATTTTTTAACATAAATGGAAATATTTTAGAAACAAACCCTCGTATTACTTAGGTGTAAACGGATTCTAGAACTAGAATAATCAAGCTTTCTAATGGTATATAACACGTCTTTTAATTGCTTTCAAACTTTGTGCACTTTGATTTTAAAACATACATTCCGGTCATTTTAAATAGGAAAAGTTACTAAAATGACCACATTTTCACCGAAGTCTACCACTATTTCACTTCTATCGTCAAACTACAAAAGGGTAAATAGATTATTGTAGATGAATAAAATACAAAGGTGTTGATATAAGATACATTGCTATTGTCCAAGTAGTCTTTGTGTACTTTTTAATAGCAAATCAGCATCACTTTCACAAAATCACCCTACAAGAAGCCCAGGTCAATTGACGTCATTCAATCATTCTGCTTACAATCCAAACCATTTTTTCAGTGATTGGTTATTGGCAGTCAAGCTAGGCTGGTCAGGTCATATAACGATTCAATGTATAACAGCCTAAGAAGTGGATCTTTTGTTCATATTGTTATACCAACTTTTCAATATGAGGCGTTTAAGTTGAATGTACATTACATTACATTTGTCATTTTGTATACTTGTTCACAATTTCCTAAACACCATTTAAATATGCTTGCTTCTAAAGATGTGAAGGGGCACTACATCAAATACAAACAAGCAGAATTTTTAAAAGCATTATTTAACTGAAAAAATTTTCTATTCTTATTTTATAGCGTAGTGATTTTACGCCTTCAAGAAAACTAAACAATATTTAAAGTTTTAAAACTATTTTACCAGTCGATTGTACACCGTATTTTAACTTATGAAGTACTAAGTTTTGATGTGAATATGTCTAAAATTAATTCTAAAATACCTATGGCAGAGTAAATGTTTCTTACCGTAATTATTGGAGTGACCAATAGTTTACATTTTAAAATACTTAATCCTCAAAATTGTAAGTATTTTGATTGGATTTGGAGTGTTTAAACCTAGACATGTTCAATAGTTTTCAACTAGTCAATTGCCTGTATGTATTTTTAATATATTTTATAATTATAATTTATATGTATTTTTATTGAAGTACATTGTGAAATCCAAATTATTTGTATGCAGTTTTGTGTGTATTGCTAGATCCAGATTGACAGTGTTTTACTAAACAATAACATTGCTTGGTTGTAGTGTACTAGGGTCCTGCTGAGTCTGACATATATACGCTACACGAGAACTCTGTCCATATTCAAGAAGTTTTATATGGTCGTTTAATTCATAGAATTACCGGACAACAGGTTTTAAAAAGTAGAACTGCATAAATACTCTTTAAAATAAAAAGGCCATTCGCGGTCCTTTTAAAAAAAGTTATAGGCTTTTTTTTATTAGTCACCAGTTTGAAATTTAAGATGGCTGAGACACTTGAAGATCATAGTTGGTATCATTAATTGTACACAGATAATTTATTTTCATAACACTGAAAACAAATGTCTATTTGAAGAAATATAAGCCATTAATGTTGTTACTTGCGTAAGAGATGAATTAATAAGCTTTTGATGATTACCATTGTATCTGGTATCGCTTTAAATCTAATTTGATGCTACTTAATAATTTGTAATACACACATGTATAAAACGTTTGAAACAATGATATCCATATATGATTATTTATATTACACCTACCCAAAATCCCAACATGTTTAATTTTTCCCACAATATGTAATCGTGTTACCTTTTCTGATGAGTGGGCTTAATATAATATATCAAATCAATCCTTAGAATCTTAACAGAAGCAAAAGGAGTGATCACATAAACCTGCACTTTTATATATACTCCTATTTATTTCAAAACTCGGAAATTTATATTTGACCAATGAAGTTTATGACCCAAATTTTTTGTCTTAATACTAAACTATGGACTATCAAATAACCTTCGTGCTTGGCTTGTTTTGTGATTAAGATAATGAACCATTTCATTCTCTCTCCGTGGAGAGATTTTATTCAGTATTATATAGAACGGCCGTTCAATACAAGTTACAAATAATTCACGAGTGTGCCAAATGAAATTTCTTTTTTGAAACGCACACACAATAAATTTAGACACAGATTTGATAACTCTAGATTTTTTAGACTTAAATGATTTAACAAAAACAAAATTTTTGGTATGTAATTTGGGATATAATGATTCCTTTCGTGGTTATCAAAATGAAATAAACAACTTCTTCCACTTCCCCTCTATTACACATGTGGTCTGAGCGAGGGATATTTCTCCATCTTCCCATTCGTTCCTCTAAATCTAGTAAAACCAAAGTCTTGTCTTTGTAAACTTAACATAACATAAGACAATTAAGCATTATCGTCATTGTCTTGATCACACATAAGTGCATTTACTTTCTAAATTATAAACATTCAGTATTGTGGATAAAGCAAAAGTTTTAGCCTTTTATGTACAATTTCCAGTAATAATTTCCTTTATTCCTGATACCAATCTAAATATCACATGATTATCTCTACTTTAATATTTATCACATAGCCGTCAGATAATTATTAATACCATAAAATGTCAAGGGTCAGATAATGTCGAAAAATATAATAGCTTCAAGTTGTTGGGTATGGAATATAATAACAATTAGTTCAGTTTTAACTAATAAATTTTAATTTGGTATTATTCTAAATATGACTTGATTTTTCATTTTTAAATATTAAATTTTTAACAATGGGTTCATTAATAACACCATAAAATCTAAATAAATATTATATATTGTCGAAAAGGATAAATTAGAAGTTACATGTTGGGGTATGGGCGATATAAATAGCCCTAAGCCTTAAGCTCATAAAAAATAATTATTACATACAATGTCAAATCATCCATATTTCGATAAAGGATAACACTTTTAGGTTTTAGGGTGTAAAGTGCAGTTTTATATAGTCAATACCTTGAATTCTGGTATCATTTTAAAGATTATATGATTTTCTATGCTTTAATTTAAACCCATAGCAATTGGTTCTTCAATAACATTTAAAAACTAAAAACGTTACATATTGTCGGAAAAGAGGAAAATTTTGAGTTTTTGAAGTAAGAATACTAAAATTAGCGATAGCTAGACAATCATCCTCTCAGCATTTATAAATAAGCTTAAGTTTTAAAACGATACAAACCACTATTTGACCTTTGACCTCCTAAGTGACCAAATTAATTGCCATATTCTTTATATCGCCATATGTACATTTTTTTAAACAAAAGTTTTAAGTAAATAGATTTTTATTGAAATTAAGTGATTTTTTTTTTATAATTACCTATCATATAATACCAAACAAGACCCTCTTAAGTGCAGTAATGGGATTAAAATTCAAGATAGCGTCTCATAAGAAGCCATATAACTTCTTTTTCCCAGGAGGACCGAATAGGACCTTTTCAATGTTAAGAGTATATTTTGCGTGCGGACACCTTTCTAATCCACATTTCTGGTGGCTCATGATTTTTACTTTCAGCGACCATATTATTGTTTTTTATCCTAAAAAACAGAAGACTCACTTTACTTATTCTGATATCTATACGATAGTATAATATATTTGCAATTATATCACAGGTCGAATCTGCATAAAATGATTGTTACCCAGATAAATTTTACAAATTACATAAATAAATAACCAAGAATAATCGTCAAAGCTTGTGTATTTGTTTGTTTTTGATATCGTATGAACTTTATTGCAGTAAACTGTAATTACGCTCATGAATTAATGGAGGCCAGTACTCACGGTGAAAAAGTCTGATGCATTTTCGTCAAAAAGTTGGCAGGTGTAGAGGCAGGCTCGTTGCCAGGGTTGTTTATATGTTTCGCCAGACATTGCTGAGTTCATACATATAAAAAAGGACGTAGTTTTAACCTACCTTAGACCCACTTCAGGAAAATTTTGAAAGATTACACCTCTCGATGCTCGGAATTGCGAAGGTAATACACTTAAACACATTCTGAAAGTCTCACAATTTAACACAATGTATGCATGAAAATGTCTTTAAACAAAACACATTTTTTAAGATGAAGCTGAAATTGCACCATTTGAATAAAATAAAACCACCTCGTCACCCCCTCAATGAGATAAGATGCACAATTTTTGTAATACAGTGATACTTTAGATGCTTGGAAATTGCATTCTTTAAACCTATCACTTGAAAAGCCTTTCAAATGGTTCCAATGGTTCTAACGCAATAATTCAATACTATAACAGCCTAATTTAGAGAAAAACAACCACTCTAAACTCTACCGTTCAAGGCTGGACTGTGTTGCGAACAGTTTAGATTGCAAAAGGAATGCCCGGTAACGGCACTCTTTTATTATTTTATTTCCTTTAATATAAACGTGTCAGTATTTGTTGTTTAAATGTAGGTTTGTGGCGGAATCGAATCCTGATGTTCCAAAAAAATATAAACGTAGTTAACCTACCTCAGGCCAACCATGGTTTGAGAAATATTAAGAGTATCACACCTGTAGAGATTCTCGGTAATGATACACTTAATGCATGCGTGTTACAATGCGGCATGACACATTCGATTAAATACAATTAAAGCAACACCATCCTACTGAGCTCCAACACTCCAAACTCTTAAAATATGGCACCATTAGAGACTCAGATTTTGTCTTTAACCTTTTCAAATTTTTACAATATAACGCAATTCAGGTATGTAGTGATTTAAAAAAAAACAATCTCAGTCGTATTATGACTGGGAAGGTGTAAAAAATCACTAATCTCATCTCGATTAGTTGACTTATGGAAGAAAATTGTAGAATAAACCACATCTGGATATTGGGAAATAACATTCTGTTGATCTTTAATTAATGCAAGTGAGGCCCAAAGAAATTGTCGTCACTGAAAGTACAAGCCTGGGGAAGGAAGACCAAAAGGCAAATCGAGGTAGTCCGCTATTGAATGGGTGCGGCGAAGCTTCACTAGGGGGTCGTTCGAACCATACCGACGTCCCTACCCTTGCCTACGGGCCTGGGTAGGGAACAAAAAACAGAACAAAGGACACTTCAATGGCCATGACAGCAACTTTGGTAGACACACCACTAGGAGCACGTTTCATGTAGGTGGGGGTGGGGTTGAGAAACTGGCTTGAACCTATTAATAACTTGAAAGATTAGTTGGGGTGGAGTGGTTTGGGGCGGGGGTGTCTCATTACCAACATAGTTGAGAACGTAATTTATTTTCGTGTGATACTCGAAGCAAGTTCTTCGTAGTTGATGACCAAAATATATTGTCTAAACCTTAACGCTTAACTATTACAATATCAATATATCATTTCTAATTACTCGTAATCACTAATTTGAGACCTGATTTTAAGTCATATTTTTATTGAAATACAGATATGACCAAATACTTATTTCTATCTTATATCTCAATTAAGGCCTACATTGAAAAACTTAATATCACTATCAATCTTACAGAACACAAACACTCGTATTTAGTGGATTGGAGTGTTCTCTTTCAAAATTACTGGAATGACAATGTACGGTATCCTTTGGAACCTAGCTAATTTGCTTCCATTTCTTCTGGACCAATAGTCGTAGACTTTTAACAGTCATCAAGTCGGAAAGATTAACAATGATAAGTCATCCATTCGTATTCTTGACTAGTGTTTGTCAGTAGCGGCGCCAGGAATTCCCCGACAGCAGGGCAAAGCCCCGACAGGGGGCACGGTCCCCCGACGAGTTTAATTTTGAGGTAAGCGTGTCCCCGGTTTTCAGTCTGACGAGCGAAAAAAAAACCGTTATTTGCCGTATTTTGCGTGCTTTTTATCCCGTTTTGGTGTTGGGGCTTCGTCTGTCCCTTACCATACAAAACCCCCGACGAAACCTTAATTTTCTCCCCGACGGGAGGGGGGAGAAGAACGTCTCCCGACGGAGGGGCTATAGACCCCTAGTTCCCCCTGTAGCGCCGCCACTGGTGTTTGTGTTTGCTACCAATAAAAACCAAATTTCTTGCCGTTTGAATGGCCATTTTATAATTACAATATTGCCATTTTGATCATCTATAAGTGACATTTTTATAATTTCTGCACCGCTGACCAACTAGCTGGCTGAAGTTGGTGTAATAATTCTCCAAATAGTCATTCCTCAAGTGCGTTACCACTGTGTCGATTATCAGTTTATGAATCGTCTAATCAGTTAGCTTTAAACTATAAATACAATGAGTTGATAGATTCGTGGTAAGTGTACAGACACACAACTGAACGGTTTTCAAAATATATCGTTTGAATTTGTTTTAGTAATAGATTGTCAGAAAAGACGAGGACTTAATTAGTCTTTCTATATCTATACTAACGAGGACGCCGACGACGACGGCGACAACGACGACGACGATGACAGGACAATGAGGATGACGATGATGATGATGATGATCATGAAGATGATGCCTCAACTGTGTTAAAACTGTAACTATTAGCTGTTTTTGAAGCCCTAATTTGTCTAATCAGTTTGTTTTAGACACTACAATTACAGTACATTGAGTTGATATTATGGAAAGTATACCGACACACAGCAAAACCGTTTTGAAAATGGTTAGATTTTTTTAGAGTAATAGATTTTGAAGTAAGACGGTAACTTAATTACCTTTACTATATTTAATGTATTTGCCGAAGTAATGATGATGGTGATGGTGGTGGTGGTGATATGGTGATGGTGGTGGTGATGGTGATGGTGGTGGTGATGGTGATGGTGGTGGTGATAATGATGATGATGATGATGACGATGATGATGACGGTGACGATGACGATGACGATGATGACGATGACGACGATCATGATGATGATGATGATGATGATGATTACGAAGACGATGACGACGATGATGATGATGATGATGATGATCAATAAGCTGGATGGACTATTGGCAATCAATGAAGAGATGAAGGGGCACACTTTCTGGGTCACGTATACGACCCTGTTGTTAGACGACCGCCACCTAGCGGTGAACGGATTGCTTAACAACAGAGCCTCACTCTGAAGAAGGACGCCGATGAGTCAGGACGTCCCAAATTGTCAGTCAGGTCAGCTAATTTGATTGGTATGTCAAAAAAAAAATTAAACTTATCATTATTATATCTTCAAACCAGATGAACATTTTCAGTTACGTACTTTCTTACATTTGGCAGTTCATATATATTTAAACCATTGAATTTTTAACATAATATTGCTAATTACCGCAATATTTGTATGGTACTAGCAGTTACGTTAAAAAATGGGCTGATTACATTTAATGGAAAGATCAATCCCCTCTGTCAGTCATCCTAAACTTCCTATATCTCTCCAACCACTGTCCATGGGGAGTTGCAACTTGCATGTAATTATTTCAAATATGTAAATTTATATTGACTACAATGATGTAAAATCTGGAGCTTTTAAACTACCTTTGATTTGATTTAATCTTTGTATTCTAAAATTAGAGATTGTTAAAGTAACTTACTGTCATTATTACCACATCTTAAAATTCATATGCAAATTATCTGTATAATCAATGATGCAAATTAATTATTGCTGAATTCAATAATGCATATACATTTACTTTTACAGGTAT
>JAOTQE010027856.1:0-10427 GCA_025631205.1 Nesometra sesokonis
AAATCAATGGAAAAACATACAGGAAGTCAACAGTTGTTTATCTTTAAAGTCGATTTTCTCCAAAGTGTATTTTCATACATCTATGTTTTAAAATGATTTTTCTCTGGTTATACTGAAGCTATGAACCTCATTCAAAAACCAAATACAATAATAACTAAATTTTGGTTTTCTGTACAACACGACTTATTTCGTGGTGACACCACACAAATGTTATGATGCAGTATTATGTGTTGTATTCATATTTTAAAATGATGTGTATAAAAATGTTCATAAAATATCGTTTTTGTTTAGCTGCCACATTATATGCATCCAAATGAAATAATATTGTACATATCTGTATAGAATTAATTATTGTATTTCACACACAAATACCTGCTTGCCTTTGTGTGTGCAGTATGGTAATTTTTTTTGTATTTAATGCAGAAAATTATTTAATGCAATGCTTTCATTACCAAATGCAGCTTCTGTTCTATTGACGGTTATTTATTTTTTGATGTTTATTTAAAAAAATACAGTTAACTCTGTACTGGTAACTAGCGCATGTTAATTACACTTGTAAATAACTTTAAATAAATTGTAGATTGTAAAAATTCTGTATAATGATATAAATAAATTTATCATGGATATCTTGAATTGTTCTGTATTTCTATTTAGGGGGCTTATTTGTGACATCTCATGCATACAACAGCGTAGATTTGAATTGAAAAGTGGGGGGTACAAAAACGAGAAGTTGAAGTGGTGGCACCAACGAGGAGGGTCCGCCAGGTGGGCGTGGTTCCCGGTTTGGTTTCGTGGACCAAAAAAAAGGGGGTTTTTTTCTCCATTTGTGTGTCTATTTTTGGGGTCAATTATACAATATTTTTATTGAAAAAAAATACATCAAAGGGTTACCACTTTTTTCAACTTTTACATTTTTTCATACATTTAACAAAGAGTGGTGGGACAATTGATATCATGTACCCCCAAATCGACACCCATGCACACATACAGAATGTTCTCATGCATTAGCAGAATTCTCACACTTACAAGTCATAGAAATCATATATGCTTGGGTTGAGAGAGGCACCGTAGGTAAAGCGAGTGTGTGAACTGGGACTTGGATGGATTAGGTCTTGGATGTATTTAGACTTGTGACATTGATGGACTTAGACTTCGAACTTGGATACATGACTTTGATGGACTAGAGATTTCAGAGCTGTGGGCAGAGATGAAAAAATGCCAAGACAAGCTTAAGTAATCATCTGTTGTGGAAAAACACAATATTTTAGGAAAGTTGTAGATTCCAAACATGAGTGCCTCCTCTGCCAGGTGTTGGCTATGTTCCTAAACTTGGTTTGACTTGGGACATCAATGAACTTGGGATGTGTGCATTGGCAGACTTGGAACCAGCGGACCTGGGACCACTGGAGTAGTGGACTTGTGTGATCACCGGAATTGGGACTGGTGGAGTGGCAGACTGGACCAACAGGATGATAGACTAGGACTGGCAGATATGGGACCGTGGGAGGGGTGGACAATTGGGACTGATGAGCTTGGGACCTGCAAATGGGACTGGTTGAGTGGCAGACTTGGATGGACTTGGGAGCTGAATGAACTTGGGACTCTGATCAACTTCAAATTTGGATGGACTTGGTACTAGTGAACTGGTAGAGTGGCAGCCTATGGACCAGTGAGGGGCAGATTGAGAGGGCGGTAGAAGTTGTTTGTGTAGACAACTGTTTTCTTGTTAAAGGTCATAATGAAGGTATGCCAGGTGGCTAATCAAACATCATTTCCTTCAGAGAACCCTAGATCCCCTGCTAACTATATGGTGAACTTCCATTGAATTCATGGACTCCAACCTCTCCCAATGTTGCGCCTGCTCTTTTGTCCTTTGTGGCAATTGCAGTTCGTCCTTTCTTCCTATCCCTGTTCGCAATACCTGTTTCAAATCCTCCCTTTTTACAACCCTTCTGAATCAAATCCTTGCTCTTGGCCATTCTGAAATTTTCGCTACAGACATCAAACTTGTTCTTGTCACCCATTAACACGCCCCCTTCCCCACAGTTGTTATATATTTGTTGTAGTGAATTGTATTAAATGTCTTGTATAGTATTGTAATTTAAGCGGATAATAGACCATGCTGGCTTTAGTAGCAATGAAACCTATCCACTACCATGCCTTGCTTTGCATACCAGTCATTACAAATAGCAATATTTTTCAAGTCAAGTTTATTGGGGTGGAGAGGGCCTCAACCTGATAGCCCCCTCCCCCTTATATCTATCTGTCCTGTTCATGACTATACAAGCCAAATTTTTCATATTTTTATAATCAGAAATGGTTAAACAACTGTCAGTCAATAAACATGCCAAATCCAATGACTCCATACAGCTGTTATTTTCATACAGGCTCTTGGCTCACATGTCTTCTCCAGGACTTATTTGCATGTTTGCGAATTAGCATACATATACCTGTCAACTTTTTTTGGCTCCAATGCGCGAGACAAACCCCGCCACCACTACCTCTCCCATTTCGATCTGACGAGCAAAAAAAAAAAACCTCATCTGACAATTTTTGGCCATTTTCTGCCCAAATTATCGTTGTTTTGGGGGCAGTTTTTACCATATTTTGCTCTATATTGTGTCATGCATGGGAAAAACTATTGATATGACAGTGTATGAGTGAGAATTCTGCTAATGCGTGAGATAAATTAATTTATGCGTCAGACATCAAAAATAGGCTCCAATGCATAATGCGTGAGAGTTGGCAGGTATACATACATTGTCTTACCAGTTTTGTGATAGTTGAAATCCCCCCTTATAACAAAAGGTATACCTTGGGACAAGTTAAAAAAAAATTAAAGTGATACCTTTAGTGAGCAAGATTAAACAAATGTAGTAAAATTAACATAGGCTACTCATAGATATGTGAGGGCATGCCCATCATTGTACACTGTGGCAGGGAGATGGGGTTTCACAGGGCATCATGGCACCCCCAAAATGGTTGAGGATCCCCTCCGAAAGGGCTGCCATTCTCTATAAAGCCAGGCTCTCACTGCTTCGTACGACGGTCGCACGACTAACCCATTGCAACCTGTGTATGCGTGGTTTCCAGACGCAATGGCAGTCTTCTACTCGTTGGCTGATGGTTTTTACCAATTCAACAGGGAAATCACTAAAAAAACATCTGCCGACGAGTAGAAGACTGTCATCGCGTCTAGAAACCACACACAGAGGGAGCAACGGTTTAGTTGTACGACGCAGTAAGTGAGTGCCCAACTTAAGAGGGCCGCTGACAAGGAAAATGAAAACTAACAAAAAACATAGAACTTGGGTTTTTTTTTGGTTTTTTTTTTGGGGGGGGGGGGGCTTCAAATAATATTGCTTCCAAGTCAAAAGGGGAACCCGGGGTAGGTGGGCTCGACTTTGATCCGCTGCTGTTTGAAATAATTAAATTCATCACACAGAGAAATGTACATTTTTGTATTTATTAACAGTAAACATATACCAAACAAATACCTAAATTAAACATTAGGTTTTTCAATTATATACAAAACAACATATCATCTATGACAGTACAGAAGCTATATTTGTTTTTAATTGATACTTTTCTTTTCAAATATTAGTTTTTAACCCTGAGAGAAAATAACATGTCTTTATGATTCTCATTTTAGTTAATTTTCATTAGATACAAAAAGAATTAAAATTTTAAAAATGTTCATATTACCATGTTAAAACAATATATAAATAACATTGGTTATTATCACAGTGTAAAATAATGTATAAAAAATCTAAACATTTCTTTTGAAATACTAGAATTTTCTTAAAAAATGCAAAATAATTCTAAAATTAATATGGTAGTACACACTAAAGCTGATTAAAACAACAACACTTTAAAAATAGTAAAATTAATTTTGAAAATAACTTGCTTATTTTCAAGAAATATACATATTACGATCATTCCATTCAAAATTAGAATATTAAAACAATATTGATCCCTAATTTTTTATAATACCAAAGATGAACAAAACTCCATTAAAAGAACAGTAGCCTCTATACTTTTGGTTATTTTTCAGTGTCATATTAAACAAGGTTAAATACACTAATTTCAATTCTCAAATTATTAATTTTGATGTTACTTTATTAAGCAAGTTAATTTCACAATTAATGGTTATGACTTTTGGAAATTTACAAGTGACAATACATCTTTAATGATTGTTACTTTTGCTCATTTTCGAGTTACAATACATCTTTAATGTTAATAACTTTTTGGTCATTTTCAAGTTACAAAAAATCTTTAATGGCCTTTTGGTCATTTTTGGGTAACAATACATATTTAATGTTTATGACTTTTTGGTCATTTTCAAGTGACAATACATCTTTAATATGACTTTTTGAACATTTTCGAGAGACAATACATCTTTAATGTTAATGACTTTTTGATCATTTTCGAGTGACAATACATCTTCAATGGTTATGACTTTTCGGACATTTTCGAGTGACAATACATCTTTAATGTTAATGACTTTTTGGACATTTTCGAGTGACAATACATCTTTAATGTTAATGACTTTTGGACATTTTCGAGTGACAATACATCTTTAATGTTAATGACTTTTTGGTCATTTTCGAGTGACAATACATCTTTAAGAAACTTTATACAAAAGCATTGTGTACTGTAGCCACTCAATTATTATTTTTATTCATAAATAATTCATTACTTAACATTATGCATATTAAAACAATAAATAAGTTAACTCATGTCTTTATCAAAATGCCAAATAATGGTTATAATAAAAAATAAAAATTAACCATTTTTTTTTGTAAGTACAGATAAGCGATAAAATTCATAAAGTGAAACATACAGTTAATAAATAAAAGTATTTAAGACAATTTATACCAGAATTTTATGTGAACATTTAATATTAAAAATAATTCAAAATAATAAAGTTCATTTTCTCTTATTGCATGTTTCCATTTATTCAGAAATTAAGGGTGTTAATATTTTGGCATATAAAATTTAAGGGCCTAGTTTCGGGCAGTCTTGACTCAGAAAATTCCTTGGTTGAACCATGCCATCTTGTTTGTCGCTGTGGAACAAAGAAAAAATAATTAAAGTGATTACTGTTGTAAACTTTCTTTAATTTCATTACATTCACAATCATACCCAGGTATAACGGTCATTTTCCACTAGGAGAATTTATTTGCGTGAATCATTATATATTATTATTATTATTTTTATACAAAAATAGAAACAATTCAAATTCAATTCAAAGAAAAAAATATAAATAAAAAGTAAATAGTCTGTCAGAAGATTTTGGTTGAAAGGTGAAACTTCGCAGGCATGCCTGTACAGTGATTCGTTTTTAGTTCACGCCAATAAATTTGTCTACTGAAAAATGGCCATTAGCCCAATTCATGGTATAAACCCATCCAACATTTTAGTTGTTTCCAAAAAAGGTGAGATTCTCTACATTATGCTTTTTGATACCTGGGTATATGCCCATCCAAAAAACTGAGTTATAATAAAAGGGTAGTGGGGATAAAGGTCGATATGGTAATTAATGGAACTACTGTGTACAATTAGGAAAGTATAATGAATACTCCAAGCAATGAGATACATGCCATCGTGACAGGATGACATGTATCTGATTGCTTGTTGTATACAATTAGAATTTCAAGACAAAGAAATTGTAATTTGGATACCAACTTATAAAATGACTGGATTTAAAATCCTTATAGGAACTTGGATTTTTAAGGATCACATTTAAGGAAATTATAGTCGAAGGATACTGGAAATTGTAACATTTATTCTTTGATTTTATGCACACACATGAATGCATGCATTTCTGTAGCTTAGAAGATATTCAATTTTGTTATTATTTTCATGTAAAATTTATTTTACATGAAACATTACTGCATAAAATATTATACAATACATCAAATACAAAGGTCTACTAATCAACTTCAAGAAAGTATAATACATACTCCAAGCAATGAAATACACACCATGATGACAGGATTCAATATTTTGACATAAATTATGTCATCATCAGGAATTATATCAAAAAATATTGAATCCTGTCACGATGGCATGTATATCATTGTTTAGAGGATGTATTCTACTTTCTTACACCAACACAGTACAGTAAACTGTCCCAATACCGGACTCTCCGCAAACTGGAATTCACGAAAAACCAGACTTTTTTAAAAGTCCCAAATTGTTCCTATTCCTATTCTATTATCTTAATTCTAAATTCAGAAAACCGGACTTTCCAGAAAACCGGAAAATAATTGCCGGCCCGAGGGTGTCCGGTATTGGGAGAGTTGACTGTATTATGAAATGTTGAAATGTGACATGGGTAGGAAAAAAGCTCAAAAGGTCAAGCAATTGCAGAAGCTACAATTTGAATTAGTCTTAGCAATGTGGGTAGTAACAGAGTCAGGTTCTTCCTGATAACAGGGGAGTACCCCCAACCCCTGCCCCCCCCCCCAGAATACTACCGCATCAGTGCTGAAATACACAATCTATTTGATTAATTATTAGCCTAGCCTATGAAACAACTTACACATGATATTGTAGGTATGTAAAAACGCCCTCTGTCTGTTCTTCTGAGATCTCACCATCAATCTGTGCTAGGTACGTGTACAACTCCTTGAAGCGGTCAAATGGAATCCGAGCAGCGCCCCCTTCAGGATCTCTTGTTAAAATCTCACAAATGGTCTTCATAGCTGTTGTAATATTCTGTGGAATTGATAAGATAAGTAATAGTATGAGGGTTTTCAAAATCACTTTCCCAACTTCCTGGGAAACCAAAATTAGCAGCGGCCAAGCATAATTTAAAATCTTGTTGCCCAACAGGTGTATTTATACTACTAAATGAAATACAATTCCGAGATGCTCGTGCAACTATTGAGGAATGAGTTTACACTGGATCAGAAATTGTGGGACGAACCGTTTAACTATAGCAGTAGTTTGAACAATTTACACTACCGAAAAGATCAAAACTGAATTCATTCTGCTTCACTGTCCTGGGACCATCACAAGACATTTTAACCTGCAATGAATTTTTTTCACTGTTTACATTACAAATCAATCCCACTATTGCACACACTCCAGGATGCCCAATTTCAAAACAATTGTGTTGGCAGTGTAAAATGGGTATTCAGTAAAGAATACTATATTAGGGCAAGTAAAAATTGTGCAACAAAAATTTAGAAATAGGTTGTTCATGCAGCACTTTTTGCCAATGATTTTAACATCGGCAAAATATTTGTTTCACAATTTTTTATAGACACTCATCTCAAAGGAGGTTGAAGTAAAAGTAGAATTGTATTTTTCACGTAGCAAGTCGTCGTGTCTACAAAGCGGTGAATAAAATAAAATATTAAATTTTCTTAATACTAGAAATTAAAAAATGCAATATTTGCATTTACAGAAAAAATAATCATGAATCGGAGGTTGCAAAAAATATTTTTATTATTTTTATTCATAATCTGAATTCTTTATATCAGATGATTTGGTAACAGGCCAAAGACAAAATTATATTTTCATTTCAAATCCTAATTTTTGCAACACCAAGGTAAAAATAGAGTCTTGCCTTAGCACACTATACATTAGGTTAACCAACAAAGATTGGTTTAAAATTACCCATCTAATCATTATATTGGCTAGTGGTTTATATAACCATGTATTGATTATATTATAGAGATCTTTGAAAATGGTATTAGCAATCATCCCGTTTCTATAACGATAGGCAGAAAGATCCAATTAAGATGAAGTCAATCTTAAGAAATGCCACTAACCAAATTGTTATTCATATTATTATATGAAGCTTATTATTTATTTTGTATCTGAACACCTTTAAATATACCTGCCAACTCTAATGCATAATGTGTAAAGCCATGCACTCATTTGCGTCGTGCGATAGCCATACGATGCTTGCACAACTAAACCGTCTCCTTGTGTGTTTGTTGTTGCCAGATGCAATGACAATTTTCTACTCGTTGGTAGACAGTGTTTTAGCGATTTCCCTGTTGAATCACTAAAAATCCGTCGGCCGATGAGTAGAAGACTGTCATTGCATCTGGCAATCATGCACACACAGGGAGTGAAGGTACGATGGTCGCACGACGCAGCGAGTGCCTGGCTTCAGTCTCACACATGGGTACCCATTTCGGACATGAGAAGAATTTGTAAAAAATACATAAATATTGGACATGTGTACTCAAGAAATAGTTAATAGTTTTTGATTTCTATAGCGCCTTATACCTAATAGCCTCAAGGCGCTGTGGACTAGATGTTACACATTCATATGACTTTCTACTCCCCTAAGGGTCACGTCATGCCCTGCAGCAAGTACTGGCTTGCACTTGCGCCCATTCGTCTATCCTCAGCAGGTGTATTGTATGAACCAGTATATCGGGGTAACCCCTACTCATCTCAAAGGGTGTACTGGGTTCTTTATAGTACACACAAGATGTACCTACAGTATACACTGGGCCTACAGTGTATAGTCCTTATCCTAGAAGACTTGTTACACCACCAGAACCATGGTGCGAGTGTGGTAAAAATGACATAATCGCATAAAAAAAATCTCCAGAATCTTGGTTTTTTTGTATGCAAAATGTGGGCAATACAACATATAGGTTACTACATAAGGTATAAAAACATTTGGTAAATAATTTTTTTATTAACTTGTCAAAACTGGGTACTTGGTACTGTACCTCTCTGGAGCAGCATTTGTCTCACACACTGGGCTTGCAAAAAGTTGGCAAGTTTTAAATTCCCAACTTTGTTCTTACAAGGACATCATCAGTAAATATTTCTATGGTTTCTCTTAAACAGTTTGATAAATATTTTGCCTTTTCATGGCACAAAAACTTGAATGAAGTATTCATACAATTGTTTATGACCTACTGTATGGGCTTCTTTTTACAGTATTATTTTATACTGTATTTTAATAGTATTTTCCATTTGTTTTTATATTTGTATATACTATGCATTTGTATCACTAGCAATAATCAAGTATATTGGATGAGTTAATAAACAATTAATCCAATCACATAATGCAAGTTTAAGGTACATTTCTCACAAATGTATATTTAATGCAGCTAATAAACCAGGGGTGTATCCTGGATTTTGGGAAGGGAGTGTTTAACAGGCTGACAGGCCAAATCAACATCAGTGAAGTGACAAGTACCTGGTTTGATTTTAGCGATCATGCCCAAATTATCTTACTGCAGTCCCTGCAGTAATACAGGAGTTCAGTAGCTGAAAGAGAATGATGGAAAACGACATCTTACAATGAGACTTTGTGTGTTGCAATCCCCAAAGAAAACACAATTGCACAGGGTTATTGCAGTAACTGCAGTAAATTTATAGAAATTTAAATATATTACTGCAGTAAACAAAGTTTAACATGGTCCTTAAAGAGAGACAAAAAAGGCGAAAATTTACTCTCCTCTAAGTTTAAGTTTCTTCAGTTTATGCCTTTTGTGTTCCTGTATAATGATCTCAATGTCAAAATATTTTTTAAGTTAATTTAATATTACTACACCAGGGACAGATTGCTATAAAACAGTCTTAAGTCGCGGTCTTAATTTACAGAATAAAGCTGGCTTTAACACATACACGGTCTTGTCCCCTAAGTTAGACCATTGTTATAAGTCTTTCCTAAGACCGCGTTGAGTAAGGAATTTCAAACAACATTCAATAGTAACAGTAATTGAGGATGCTATTTTAGGTAAATTCTTGTTCCACATCATGTTCAATCTCTACAATAAAGTTATGAGTTTTAATTTCATAACATGGTGTATGAATAAACAGTTATACAGTGGAACCTCGATTTTACATACCTCAATTTTATAGACCCTCCATTTTACATACTCCTAAATTGAACTAAAAATGGTAAAATATTATGTTTTAAACATAAATTTAAAGTGGACATGGTGTTGAAAATTAACCAATATTTATAGATGTTGTATGTTTGTACAGTATACTTAAAATCCTCTAGGCCTAAACAATGTGTAGTAAATAAATGGGAAAATAAGTAATGAACAAACTTATAAAAAGATCATAACTCAATTTTACAATCCCCCAGATTTACATACCCCTTCTGGTTCCTTACAGTATGTAAAATCAAGGTTCTACTGTATTTGTAACAGTTGATTAAAACAGGTGGTTCAATGTAAAATAATGCTGACAAATTATTGTAAGTAATTTAAGACCATGGCATTTATAGCCTCCTACAAGTAGGCTTTAATGTCAAGATCGCTAACTGCTACGACAGCAGTATGCTCTATAATTTAAGACAGTACATGACGTCACAACTGTAGACGGTCTTGACGTTAAGACTGTCTTAAGACTGCTTATTAAGCGGAGGTCCAAGTCTCTCAAAGAGGGGGTTACATTCTTAAGTTTCTACACACTAAGCACACCTCATTTTT
>JAOTQE010027867.1:0-10426 GCA_025631205.1 Nesometra sesokonis
ACTGCAACTATACCGTGTTTCTACATCTCTAATGGAATTTTCGATAAGTTGATCAATATCTGAAAGCCCGGCCATCACATGATGAGACAGACAGATTATCATCGACTTGCACAAGGTGATGCTGTCCGTTGTGTTATCAGTTAACACATCATTGCGTTTCTGGTTAACAACCACAATTGAGTTGAAACGCAAAGTTCTAACGCATGCGCAGAAACAACCTGATTTTGGGTACGGCGGGCTAGGGTTGGCACGGCGGGTTTACGTTATGGCCAAATGCCACGCCGGGTGAGGCAGGGCCGAGCCCGGGCCAAACCCGGCCTAATTTTTACTGTAAATGCTCAAAAGTTCAATTGCGGTGTCAAAAACGGCCGCGCATTTGAACGACCTCTGGAGGTAGTCTCGACCTGGGCTCGGCCCAGCCTTTTCTTACTGTAAACGCAATTTATGTTAGAGTTTGTAATTCTATCTCAGAGAGAAAGATAGTCAACACAGGTGATCCTCATGGCTGTTGCCTCTCGCCAAGTTTGTTTACCACACAGGAGATTGTCGGGCATCAGCATGATTATAATTAAATACGCAGATTATATGGTATTGGTTGCCCTGTTGAAAAATTCTGATGATCATGTGCATAGAAGTAAATTTGACAGGTTAATTAAATGAATTGCCTTCAGATTAACTCATTAAAAAACTATGTAATTTATTATGTGACTATATGAAAAACCCAAATGAGAAAACCCATCTGTTAATAAATGACCGAATAAATGAACGTGTTAACGAGTACCGTACAAGTATCTTGGTATGTTGATGGTCAACTTAATTTTGAAAAGAATACTATTGAGATCGTTAAGGAATAAAAGTAGAGGTACATTTTCTTTGGAAGTTGAATAAGTTAAACGTTAGTCAGTGTACTCTAAAACTTGTTTTATGAAAACGTTATTCAATCTGTCCAAGTAATCTTTTTTATTGCTTCGTTTGGTAATCTAAATGAGATTTAGGCCTACAAAAAAGATCTGGTAAGGATTTCTAAAAGTGCAGCAAATTGGTTGTTCTGTTAATGATATAGTGTAGGTAATCTGTAAAAAAAAACAAGTATTAAAAATACAAGAAAAACCACGCAAGATAAAAGCCGCCCATTACACGATCGATTGTATAATTATTCATAACTCGGGTCGTTTGAGAGCGCAACGTGCTAGAGGATGTCTTTTGTTACAAACGCTACACATGTTTTTAATTTTAACTTCGTTAGACAGTGATTTTTTTTCAAAAATTCAGGTGCTTTTTGGTATTTTATACTTGTTTTATCCATGTTTTTAATGTTTTCACATGTAGGCGCCCACTATTTTGATTTCGTCAGCCTTTGTCAATAACATGCAAGTTAAATAATAATAACTGTTTTATAATTATTGTATTTTTAACATTCTTTTGTCAATCAAATTATTTACATATGTCACATGTATTTTATGTAGTGATTCAAATGTCTTTATATTTCGATTAAATTTACTTCCATTTATTAAATTAGAACGTAACACTATTTGATTTGTTTGATTCTGGAATAGCATGGGCTTACATGGAACAGCACTTTGGGGCTATGTATTCTATGGAAGTTCACAATCTAGCCGTAAATAATAAATCTATGACTGTAACGCTAGTACTTTGGTGTCAATTTGCAAGATATCGAGTTTGCATAATACATCTTCACAACCTCAGTCAAAACACTTGGTATTCGTTGGAGAGACACGATTAGAGATAGCTGGTATGCCAAGCGTCTCAATGATTCTTATACGTCAACTGATATGGATTTGTCATGTTACCGGTTGCCAAAAGCTGTTTACTACTCCGAGCTCCAAAGTTGTACAAGGAATTTCTAAAAAGAACACTGACAGTTTGTGAAATCTCTGTCTCTACCTTGGAGGATAAGACATCTAACCGCTGCAAATGGAAGGAGATCCCCACAGTCCGTTAGCTCCAGAAAAAGCACGTATGAAGTCAGTGGTAGAGGTTCACCCCTAGGTCGCCATGCCGCTCCAGAAGATTTGGCCTAATTTCACATATAAAAGCATGTTGACGATAATGAGGATGCCCTGGTATATATAGGCCTACATATATAAATTTAAGAATAGACTGCTTACAACATTATACATATTTTGATAATGGCCAGTTGATAAAATCTTGTGGTAACAATATTTTTTTTATAAGTTTTATTTCTTTTTTACCTCTGTCTTAGGTGTTGAGCACTATTCTGGGACATCTCTTTTTTGCGTTTATTAGCCTCCCCAAGAAAAGGCTATTGGGTTTTCCCTGTTTATCTGTGGCTCCTGCTACTGCTGCTGACGCTGCGGTGGCGGTGGTGGAGAATTTGTTGGAAAAATTGTTACCACAATAACTAAAAATGTATAGGTCTGATTGGCTTCAAACTTGGCAAACTGCAAGATTGTAAGAAGAAAAAGCCTATTGAGTTGTGGAGTAACAATGGAGGCGATATCATCAGTTTATATTCTGGCGACACAGACATCTCTGTTTTTTTAAACAAGGGGCAAACGTATGTGCGGGAATCTGATAGAGACAAAGCCAGGTTTTCAACACTTTTTGTCATATTGATGAATAGGCCTACGTATTATTACTGTTTTACCGGGTATAGACCAAAATGTTAATGAAGCAAAGTATGCCATCTTCAACCAAAAGTTAACAAAACAGAGCAGCAAGGACCACATATAAAATTACTAAAATCGTGTTAACAAACATTGTAGCTTCATAAAGTCAGAGCGTATTTCATAGCTATTTAATGAGGATCAGGCGTCAACAATTATAAAAGCATAGATGAATATGATTGCAATGAAGAAATGGAGCATTGAAAGATAGAGATAATGATGCCTGGTGATGTGCAGGAACAGTTTATTGACAATAATGTGAGGACTTTTCAAAATACAGTAACCTGTGCGAGTCCAAACATGTAGCTGTAACTTTTATTCAGCATTACAAATAATTCTTCATACCAGAAAACATTGCAGTGGCAATTTGGTGAACTCCGTTTATTTCTTTAAATTCAGGCTTTATCATCTGTATAAACAATGTTCTTCGATTTTGGAATAAAAAAAAAACATATTTTATCATATGCTAGCACATGAACACGTATGCTTTGGTAATGATTTTTTTTTAAACTATAAAGCAATTTTGAAAATAACCTTCATTTTTTACCTATTTATACAATTTGTGTTACACAGTTTTTTTTTAATAATAAATAATAAACCTAATGCAAACTTTAACAAATTAGCCTCACACATGCTTATTTAACCAATACCCTCCATATATATTTGTGTTGCCATTTTGAAAAGCGCCCTCATTTTGGACATCTTTTTAGATTTTTTTGTAATACAAACTTTATAAATCTAATCAAACCTAATGCTAAAAATGTCAAACATGCCTCATACATACTTATAAAACCCATTTTGGCGGACATTTTGAAAAAAAACGCCCTCACCAAAAATTATTCTCAATACTTGTGGCCCATAGAAAAAAAAAATGTCTAGGAAAACCACATGCGAATTTCTCCTTTTCCGGGTGGCACCTTCCTCAATTTTAACCCGGTTTTGTGACTTTGCCTGTCAATCACACAGTGATTCGTTTACCTTACTGCCTTAGCTTACGTTGAGTTAAAAATGTAAAATATTCGACGGCACTTTACAACCGGTGTAGACCGCTGAAGTTGTACCGTGTACTAGGCCTATAGCATGGCATGAACGCGATTGAAGCTATAGTAGGCTAAGCAAGACATTTAAGAATTCGTGAAAACGGTAGGCAAATAGAGAACAAAATACATAGTGCCTAAAAATAATGAATATAAATTTATCTTCAAATCAAGTTTTTTTCAGAATGTTTTTGGTCGCCAAACGGAGCAATATTTTCATACCGTATTCGTATCATCTTTAGTCCATCGTTTGCTTCTCGACAATCCTGGGTAACCGAACGACAGATGGCGCTATATATTATAAGTAGCCGACGACCGGAAATGTTAATGCTTGGAATTTATATTACACAGACAGTAAACGTCAAGACGGCGGCCGGGTGTCGATTTGCAAAGAACAGCATCAGCAAGTAATAGTCCATCTGCATTGAATGCAAAGGAACTAACAAGGTATACGTTGTTGTTCCAAGCAAAGATACAATCCCATAAAAGTCAGGCGTACTCAATAATTATTACGGTACATCATATTCAGTGGTTTAGCACTGTTTTTATTTACCATTCTGCAATGCTTATTTTGAAACAACAAACAAACTTTTTAAACCACAAACAAACTACCTGAAAACAATTTTTATTTTTCGAAATTTAAAGAATTCGTTACAACAGTTATTATTCTAATAAGGAATTATTTTGAAAATACGGACAATAATCATCAATCGACTTATTTAAAAAACAAATAAAGGTTATAAAACTAAAATGATTAACTCAAATTGTGAAAAAATGTATATTTGAAATCTTCCTTAAAATGTGTAACCTCCATAAAGCAAATGACAGAAATATTTAGTAAACACTGTCGTTCTACAATGACATTTGTTACGTTTCGGTCATTTCAAACATAAAAGGTTACAGTAATTCAACACAATGATTTTTAAAAATGACTGAAATCTGTGTAAATTTAATAAAATCTCGCGAAATGTTTACTGGAAATGCATCCAAAACATATGTGACGTAGTTTTCAATCAGTTGTATTTCTTCAATTTCCGTATATTTGCTTAAAAAATACAAAAATAGGTAAACATAAAAACGACAGGTTTGAAGCCTTTAGACCAAAGAACTGATATTGAGGGCGGTATTATCGGTACCGTGCCTATAGGATCAAAGGGAAGAACACAGCGTGTTGTTAATTATACAAAACAATAGCTCAGAATAGAGAATTAACTTAATTGAATTATTGAATTGAATTATTAAAATATTTATCACCCTTGTGTGTTACAATTGCCCTAAACACAATTATGGACAAGGAAGAACCTTTGAGCGTGGCTCACATGTGTGCGTAGGAATGCTACTTGAGATACATATAACTATTCCCCGATATCTGTATAGAAAGGCTAGCAATCAAGGCCGTGTAAAAAAATGTTTTATGCTTGCATTACTACAGTACTTGTATTACATTATTTATCTCAAATTATAGAAAGCAACAGAATGACTTTCTAATTACTCTGTTAAATTATATATTTATAATTTGAATTTACAAACTCAATCAAAATAAAAAAAAATGAAACGGATACAATCATCGGATACAGCAGCGGAATTTTTAAAAGTAAATTATCGTATACACGTACGTACTGTATGTTATTAATTTTCAGATTGAAACGAAGGAAGATTGACTATAACAACGTTTACAGGCATGTGCCGAAGCTATATTGGTTGCTACACATACACATATGCCGTGACTCGCCTCATTTGTTTGTTTTTCTTTGTTTTTTCTTTTATTGTTTCTGTAGTTCTGGCAAAGAAGATGCCAGTGACATCAGTAGTCCCTAGTTGTAAGGAATTTACTCTTGTAAAGGGACCACTGAATAAATATTGTTGAATAAAAAAAAAGTTTTCATCAGTTTTTGTCTGGTTTTTATTGTTTGCTAGCCAAACTCAGCGAACCAGGTTCAAATCACTATGCTGCGAAAGTAGTTCATTTCTTTACCCGATAACAGCGAATTGTCAATTTGATATGTTTTATATTTTCTGTTTTTCCGATAAAACTATCCAACCAATAACACATTTTTATCAGATTCAAACTATTACATTCCCTCCTAGAATTCGTGTGGACCAATACGAACAAAGAAATAGTTTACGAGTATTAGAGTAGTAAAAGAGGTTGAAACAGCCTAGATTGGCCAGAGGAGCTGTTACAATTCGAAATTTTCCTATAAAACTGTAGGGGATTTTTAAAACTATTTTTTACAAATAATTGAATCCGCATCTCTTGTAATTTATTTCATACATCATTAGATAAAAGCACGTTGAGAAAATCCCTAACAAGTAATTAAAACCATATTTATGTTTTAATGCTCCTAAAATCGACGTATTTTTTTTACAAAATATTCAACACTTTGCATTACCGTGCTGCTCTTTATGGAGTGTTTTGGTGTACATTTCTTTGCTCAACAGTTACTGCGTGTGAAAAAATCGAAGAATCCTGACTTCATTAATTGTCATTGAAATAGCTGTGCAATAACCTAACCTTGCGTGTACGTTGTTATATAGGCCTACATAGCTATAGTTTTTTTATTTACAGGACCAGTTTTTACACTACATAACGTACTCAAGGTTCGAATTATAAACTTTTAGGCATGGAAATCAAGTGGCACTAAAATAAATAGCATGCTTTCCAAATTATCTATATCAGTAACACTAATATGTCCATTAAAAAACATAAAAAATATCCTATAAAATTCACACATTATGAAAAATATATTTGTTTTCCAAAATGTAACCACTACTCTGTCAAAAGTAAATACACAATACAAACGTTGAAAGGTGCCTCAAATGAGTGCAGTGGATAGGCCTACCCAATATTCAACAACCCCAACCTAAGTGTGTTATATTTCGCCTGGTATTGATGTCCTGATGGCACAACTGGACCGAAATAAGTACAAAATTGTGTCCGTCTAGGCGTACAATATATAAGCCAAAGAGAAAAAAAAATTAATCTCATTACAGAACTTTACGCTAACGCTATGTTTCAAGGCAGACAACAGTTTTTCCTTTGGTGTTGAATCGCCTTGGTGTAACACGCCTGGCAGATTATAAGTGCTGAAATAAGATAGTTTTGCAGTTTATTGGACATCGCCAATGACATTAATAACGAAGGCACAACCCGTTATGTGAGCGTACAAACAGGACCACCAAAAGACAGAAAACGCGCGCGTGTATTGGTTAACAAATAGGAGCATTTGACGCGCCTTGGTGCACTTGCGCGTAACAACACTTCTAAAACACTATGACCGGTATTCCCGAAAGTCAGTCCAGGACTAACATTAAAACAGCACTAATTGATCGTGAACTATTCATAGACACCCCCCCCCCCCGGCAGACCAAACTAGGATGCCTTAGTTCAGGATTTAAGGTCTGGATTAAAATTAGTCGCCTTTGAGAATACAATTTTAGTTAGACTTGGATTAAATCTGAATTTAGTCCTGAACTAAAGTTAGTCCTCTTTCGAGAATACCAACCTATGACGAACTACATATTTACATTCAGACGATAGTAATTACAGATTGAACCTACGTTTTATACATTGCATTTATAATTGAAAGTTGTGATCTGTAAATGGCTTACGTTTTGTAGATCGCGACATACATAATTCCAAGTTCGTTGCTTTACGTAGGCCCAAATGATGTCATAAGATACATAATAGGCCAATTAACATAAAAACGGAAGCCAATTACAAAAATACAAGATGGCCGACATTCCACAATTTTTACACGTCAAATTTGAATGAAGTGACAATGAAAAATACATTAGACACTAAATTCATGGTAAAATAAAAATCTATGATGAAAAGTATGGCATGTTTTACTAACAAAATGGCAGCTTTTGAAATTAAGACAGTCATATATAATAATGATACAGAAGCACGCGAAAATTGTTACCAAATTCAAGCGACGTGGCTGTACCCGTATCTAGGATGTTCCCTCCTAAGATGGAAGTGACTAGGCCTAGTTATTCACCCGTCCGCCGTGAGAGTTTCAATACAATAATACGGTTACTCCAATGGAAAGAATTATAGGCGGCCCTATACCCGTCCGCCGAGTCAATAATTGCGATTGTTTAAACTTAGAAAAGGCTTTAAAAACAATATTGATTAATTCGTGGCAGTTATCAATCTTATTCAATCTGGGGCGGTTGGAGCCTTTGCAAATTTATTCAACCGACAGACAACGACCGGGTGGATAGTCTTGGCTGATCAAAAAGGAATGCCTCGAATAGGAATGTATCGGCTGACTTCATATATTTATTATTTACGGCTAGATAGTGAACTTAACACTGTAGTATTGCATTCTCATGTAGGCGCCTACTATTGGTGGTTGTCAGCCTTTTAAGTTAAGAGAAGCTTTCCACAAATATCGACCCAATGGTGGCAGACCTTAAAAAACTGATTTTGTTCATACTTTGCGTATGGTAAGCCCTTTGGTCAAGATAACTAAATATGACAACAATTTCGCTCCACGATCTTTGTTACCATGGCAACGGTTACAACATTGATTTATCCATATTTCTCCACATATTGCGTTTACCATAAGCACAAATATACCAAGAGTGGGGTTTTCAGGGCGTGCACCCCGGGATCACTAATTGTGCATCCCTTGAATTTCCAATGATTCAAATCCGTCTAAAAATGCATTCACAGCAAGAGTTCCCACTGCTTTCGCACAGTCATATACCCTAGTGACCATTAAACATCACACCAAGTACATTTCCCATCAGATGATATTTCTCAGTTTCATCTACTTAAAACCAACTGGGCTTTAGTACTCTCCCTCACCCCCTAAATCACATCCAGGATGGGTCCATTAAACATAACGATTTTCGTTCTTTGTTAAGTTCTACTAATTCTCTACTGCGTTTCAATGGGCAACTTCAGACATATTTTCATATAGGAATTCTCACAGCAAAAGGGCATTATTAGTATTAAAAGTGGAAGGATCATCCCTCATATTACCAAAATTCCAACATGTGTCCTGAGATGTTGTTTTTGTACCATACCATGTGCCCGCTTTTTGGGACGCACATTACAAACATTTTAGACCGATAAAAAGAAAACGCTGCGAAAATGGCCAAACAAACATCGGTGTTTTTGTTTTTTCCGAGGTGCTCATTCATAACTTTACTATTACTTGTCGGATAGGGTTCGGCCAAAGCTTAAGTTGTTGAAAATTTTATATACTTAGAAGTAATAATTTTACATGAAAATACATGGCAATCAAGCATGAGCGATGAAATAATTATTTAAATTAAAAGTTCCAACCTAAGACCTCTTTACACAACCTTTTTTTTAGGTTTTCAAACTTTTTTCTATATTGGTCGATTTTTATTGAAACCTCTCTTAAATACTAATAACTATTTTATAATTATTGTATTTTTAACATTCTTTAGTCATACAAATTGTTTACATGCATTAAATATATTTTATTTTTGTCAGTGTCTTTACATTTTTAATTAAAATTTACTTCAATTTAGTGAAACTTTTTGAAAGATTGGGGGCGCAATTTCGTCGTAGCGACAGCATTAAAACGTAGCGCGATTTGATTGGTTGGAATTTGGACATATCATTTAATAGTAGAAGCTTCCATGAAATTGCACATTATGGCAATGTATTCTATGGAATTTCACTATTTAGCCGTTAAAATAATATATCTATGGTTGACTTTGTTAGACCGACTTGGACTGTGTACTAAAACACGTAGCAATGCTGACTCGTTAATTAAATCTTACTCAGTCGGCAAAGGTGGTGGTAGCCGCTGTAATGTGCGCTGTATACTGCAGAGAGACCATTGACTGCCGATTATAATCGATTACAAGTACTTATCTTTTTACAGCTGGTGGAAACACAGGTTATTATCAAGGAGGTATATAAATGATACTATAATTTGAGCAATGTGTTGTCTGTTTATCTGTTTGTCTGTCTGTTTGTTACAATACTCCTCCCAGGTCTTTGGTCCAATCTCCATCAAACATAGTGGGTGGATGTAGGTTCACTGCAAAATTGACCTTAAGGGGTTCATTTTTGGAAAGGTCAATGTCACTTGGGTCAAAGGTCAATCAACTGTTTTTCGCTACTCCTTGGTCCTATTTTGGTCAAATTTGGTGAAACATGTAGGTTCAGTCCTGAATTGGCGATGGTGAGTCACAGGGTCAAAGGTCAAGGTTACGGGAATGGGGTCAAATGTCAAGGTCACGGGACGGTAATTTGACTAGTAAGTTATAATGCAACATGAAATACGTTAGTCACAGTACTCATCTGCAGAACAGAAATTTTATCAAGATGAATCATTGCACTCAATGTAAATTTTGTTTAGGGTATAGAAAGGTGTCCGCTATTAGTCTAGGAATAACGTTCCAACCGAGGTGACCAATGATATTTCGTTTTAGATCTCAATGTTTATTATTTTGAAAACGCGTAATAGGCCTAAGAGGCGTGCGAAAAACTGGTGAAAGAGAACGTTTCAAAAAACACTCCAAAATTACCTCTAAACTAGCCTGTCTCTCAGGCCTTTTGGTTTGGTTAGTCACTTTTATCTCTTGATTGCTTTTTAGGCGCTAATGACGTTCCATACTCGCTTATTTTCATTTAGCCTAAGCAGATTATAGTATAGCATAGATTTATTAATACGGCTAGATGGTTATCTTAACACTGTAAAAATGGCAGTCCATGTAGGCGCCTACTATTTTGATTTCTCAGCCTCC
>JAOTQE010027878.1:0-10426 GCA_025631205.1 Nesometra sesokonis
GCCTCCTCCAAGCAGGCTTTAATATTTAAGACCGCTAACTCCTAAGACCGCGGTATAGCAATGGTCTATAATTAAAGGCCATGCATGACGTCACGATTATAGACAGTCTTAAGCTTAAAACAGTCTAAAGACCGTTTATAGCAATCCGCCCCTGAGCTTAATGCAGTTTATACTGTTATGTTGTATCTTTACATTTTGTTAACAATAGTGAGTCTTTGCAACCTCAGGAAATACCAGAAAGAAAACAGATACATCACACTTTCATGTAAGAAAGTATAATGCATACTTAGAGCAATGAGATACACGCCATCATGACAGGATTCAATATTTCGACATAGATTATGTCGTCATCAGGAATTATGACTTGAATTATGTCATCATCATTCCTAATGATAACATAATTTATATCAAAATATTAAATCCTGTCTGTATGCATTATACTTGAAGTGGACCTTGCGGATCACACTTTCATTTTTTCCAAGTTGATGATAAAAATCCAATTTTCTTCCTACAAATAATTTGATGAAGTTGTAAAATACTGAACAATTGTGACAGGTATTTAATGGTTTCCAACTCAAACATTACAAGAATTTATGATGAAGCTGTTTTCATTATAGTTTACGAAGTTGCCAAACCCCCCCCCCCCAAATAGCAGTTATACCATAATTATGTTATACTCATAGATTTTTTGATTTGGACAATTGTACAGATTTGACAGTACATTTCTGTAATGATTTTATGTACACCTTCAAATAGCCAACATAATCATTGTCTTCACCTCTATACTGTTTGTTTCTATTTTTATAGAACAAAAACCATTTTAATGTTATAGGAAATTGTCATAATAAACATAACAGTAGTGAAAGACAACCCTTTTTAACACAATGATGGTGTTCATATACTACTATCTCTTGTACATTGTATAGTATGTGAAAAAACATGCAAAGTATATACAGTAAAGGTGAATACTTTACACATTGTATAGTTCTCCGGTGGAAATCGACTGACGCCTCAATGCCTTAGTTCCACTACTAGTGTATAGTATGTGATACAACATGATGCATATAATGACTACCATATACTTTATATACAGTAGTCCTCTGGATGGAAATCGACTGATGCCTCAATGCCTTAGTTTCACTACTGGTGTATAGCATGTGATAAAACATGATGCATAGCATAATTGTGACTACTATGTGCATTGTAGCACTAGTTCTACTAGTACATAGTATGTGAGGGTGATAGCTATACACATCCTCCAGACGAAAGTCAAGTGATGCCTTGCTGGTCTAGTTCCACTACTGGTGTATAGCATGTGATAAAACTACTATATGCATTGTATTACTTTTTTTTCTACTGGTGTATATTATGTGACAAAACATGCATTGTATGAGAGTGGCAACTATACACATTGTTTAGGCATCCAGACGAAAATTAAGTGATGCCTTGATGCTCTAGTTCCATTACTGGTGTATAGTATTCGATAAAACATGATGCATAGCATAAGGTGACTACTATATGCATTGTAGCGCTAGTTCAACCACTGGTGTATAGTATGTTACAAAACATGCCTAGATGATGCTGACTGCTAAACTAAATGCCTCAATACTATTTCAACTACTGGTGTATAGTATATCAAAAACAGGATACACAGTATGATGATAAATGCTATACATTGTATACTCACTACTGGTGTATAGTATTTGATAAAACAATACATAGCGTAATTTTCACTACTAGGCATTGTAGCACTGGTTCTACTACTATACGCATTGTATAGTCCTCTAGACGAAAACCAAGTGATGTCTTGATGGTTTAGTTCTACTACTGGTGTATAGTATTTGATGAATCATGCATAGCATAATTGTCACTACTATGCATTGTAGCACTAGTTCTACTACTGGTGCATAGTATTTGATAAAACATACGAATAGCATAATGGTGATTACTGTATTATATGCATTGTAGCACTAGTTCAACCACTGCTGTATTGTACAAAACATGCCTAGATGATTCTGACTTAATAAACTAAATGCCTCAATGCTATTTAAACTACTGGTGTATAGTATATCGAAAACAGGATACACAGTATGATAATAACTGCTTTACATTGTATACTCTACCTACATGAGATGATATACTACACATTTTTTATACCAGGTCTATTAGTAGTATGTGTTTAAATACTATACACTATAGGGAATACTATACATATATATAGTATGTACACTACACTATTTATATTGTATGTTGAAATACTATACACTTTGTATAGTATGTAGTCAGATACTATATACTTTGTATAGTACAATAATTGTTGAAATATTTTACACATAGTGAAATACCAAATAAACTATAGAATTTGTTGAGATACTATACACTTTATATAGTATATGTAGTGAAATGCTATACATTTTGCATAGTATGCATTGAGATGCTATACCCGATATTCATATGCAGTTATATACTATCCCTTTGTATACATATGTTGTGAACAAATACAATTTATGTTTATCAAAAGTTTCAAGTTGTGTGTATATAGTTATTTTAAAGTTAATCTTAAAGTTAATTTAAAGTGTATAAACTTACTGAAAATTTATTTTAACCTGTTGGAGAAAATAATGAAATGTTAAGTGTTTAAAACCAGGTTAAATTTCTACCAGTAGACCTAGATTTCATAGTCGATTTTAAAGTTGTTCATAGGCCTACGTTTTTAAAAGCCGCTTAATGAAATTGCAAAATTTAATGTGTACGTGTTGACTTGACGTGTATTTTACACGTGTGTTAGATAATGAATTTTGCTGAAATTAAACTAGGTGTACAGTTTTAAATTTACCGTTTGATTTACTAACTCTGTTCACACGGCGATGATCAAGATTTCTGTATCCATTTTGAAGCTTATTGCCGTGTAAATTGAGTGTGCCAGTCACGTAGTGTAAATTGACCTTACACATGTACATTATGTAAATAAATTCAATCGAATGAACACCTATGATATACCTACCACCTCTAAGTTGTATTTTTGTTTTAATAATGTTAAACATTTAATATCTAGTAACATTGTGTATCATTTCAGTTTATTTTGTTAAATATTAACATGTTTATACAATACCTCCAGACCTAATAAAAACATCAAAACGATTCTATCTGCTTTTTGTTTTGATTGATGTTTTTTTTGTTTGTTTTTTTAGTGCCGAGATGTCGGGTAACATTTTCCTTTTTCCTGCTGCAGAGGCTGTGGAACGTTTTTCGATCAGGAGGGTGTGGGGAACGAGGTTAAAACTCACTCGGATACCCCACCCCCGGGGACCCAACCATGTAAAAAAAAACGTTATTTCCTATTAATTTTGGCTATACTGGGGGTTTCAGGACCAAAATATTCATATTTCCCATATATATACATACTGTTATTGCATTATACCTCTAAAGGGCAGTACTCCATTACCCAGGGTGACTGTCATACCAACAAATAAAAGTCGGTCTATCTGATTTTGTAGTTGAAGTGAATTTCAGGTGGACTGTCCCTCCCCCCCCCCCCTCCCGAGTTACCACTGGGGAGACGCGTCCCAATCCCCTCTTCCGCCGCCCATGTTCTGCAGTACAGATAAGCAACTATTCCTTTTAGCCAATCACAATTCAAAACTCACGTTATGACATCACCACTCATATACTATATTAATTACACTGCCGGGATTGTATCCTTGTGAATTCAGTGCTGGAGGGACAAATAAAATGTATTTACATATAAAGAGAGCATGGTCTAACTTGAGTAAAAGGCAATCGAAATTTCTTCAGAGGGCTTCAACCAGAATTGAAGGACCCCAACCTCACATATGAACGATTTCATTTCAATCTGCGCAAAAGTTATTTTGCAATCTATAGAATGTAAATTGGTGGGACGGGGTGTATCCAGTAGGATTTCGAGGAGGGGGTGCTCAACCCTGGTTGGATTTTTTTGGGGAAAAGAAGAAAAAAATGCTTTTTAAATTGTGACAGTCATTACAAAGTGTGACAGACATTCATTACAAAGTGTGATAGAAATTTATTACAAAGTGTGACAGACATTCATTACAAATTGTGAGAGACCGTCATTACAAAGTTTGACAGACAATCATTACAAAGTTTGACAGACAATCATTACAAAGTGTGACAGACAGTCATTACACAGTGTGACAGTAAAAGTGTGACAGACAGTCATTACAAAGCGTGACAGTCATTACAAAATGTGACAGACAGTCATAACCATGTGTGACAGACAGACATTACAATGCGTGACAGACAGACATTACAAATTGTGACAGTCATTACAAAGTGTGACAGGCTGTCATTACAAAGTGTGACAGGCAGTTATTACAAAGTGTGACAGTTATTAAAAAGTGCGACAGACAGTTATTACAAATTTATATTAAAAAATGTTATGGTTAGGTTTTACAGTAAGCACAAATTCATTTTTTTTACATTTGTGGGTGAACAGGTAATTTTTGTTTTACATTCGTAGGCGTTATCACATTTGTGGGCGATGATCATTTTCACATTCGTCGTTGCTATTTTCACATTTGTGGGCGATGCTTTTTCTTCACATTTGTGGGCGATTCGTTTTCACATTTGCGGGTTCAACAGGGTTCTCGAGACCTCAATCTTTATATTCACATATAGGTAGTAATTTTATGTTGTCTACCACTGAAAGAGGGTCCGAGCAGCCGAAAACGCCAACCATGGATACGCCGCTGTAGGACACCTTTAAGCCAGTCTGTCATGAAGAACATTGCTCATGGGCGCGCGTGGAACCTTGCACGCCAAATATTTAGCAAAGTGATAAGTAGCCACTGCTGAGCGATATTCTATGTGCGCTAAGGATAGGTCCATGCAAGTTTGATTAAAGATTCTTTCTAACTTGACGTCATATTTCTGTTAGTTCTCATGAACATGTACAAAGTACGCGTAAATGCCCGGTAATTCACACCTATTTTGGGAAAAAAGCTCACTCGATAGGTTTTAATCCATTAGGTCTTGTATGAAACTAATTGGTTGGTAAAGCTTTTTGACAATGTACTATTTTTAAACGATAATAGTGATTAAGATGACGTCATTTGATGTGACGTCACATAATTGTTTAACGACTAAAACAAACCCCTTGTGGTTTTTAATGTATAAGAATTGTAAAATATAAATGGTCCATTGAGGAGACGTTAAATTCGACAGTTTGATTCTTGATCAAATTATAACTGTAATCACTTTTGTACTTGCAATGTTGACGAAATACATTTATTTATTACAAAAACATCGTTCCCACTGGTGCTATTTTAAATTTTCGCTCGGAGGAAACTTGGTAATTTCCGAGAAACTACCGCTATGATTTATCTGCCTGTGATCATTGGCAGACAAGCACTTTTTGCAAGCAATTCCTAGTATAGATTAGAAAATGGTTTTTAAAAACAATTGAAATGCATTATTGAAACAAGACCGGAATTCTACTGTACGGTATAAGATGTGTCCTTTATTCAACTAAGTGACGGACAGACTAATTAACCAATGAGATGATCAACAGATATTATGCCTACTAAGAAAATGCCTACTAAATTTACCCAAATAAACTACAGTTGAACCTTTCGCAGTGGACACCCCTAGTCGGGGAAAGTATCCGCTTAGGGGTGGTGACCACCACGAAAACGGTTTCGGTCGGTTGAGAGAAAAACTTATTTTTAAACCATGTATTTGCACATTTATGGGCCTACTTGTCTCCTTCACTATAGGCCTGTGAGGTTCATATTGAATAGGTAGGCATGCCATACACAAAATCTTGCTTTATTTTAAAGTTTGAAAGTCATTAATTTTGTCAATCAAAATGCCCCGTTTTCCAGATCAGCCTGGCTTGGTTTGAACATAGAGAAAAGAAACAGATTGAAGTGGCGGTAACCACACAGCGCGTGGACAAGGAATACTGGAAAGTAAGAGAGGCGACGTTCAAAATTCAACCAAACATGTTTAGCATTTATTTTCCGAAACAGCACTCAAGTAAATTTGATAAGCTTTTCGAAGTGTCACAGTTTAACGCGATGTATCATTCTGAACTGGAAAAACACACCCGAACCAAGATGCGACATATTTTGAATGTGGACCTCAATATTCTCGGAAATGGCACACTAGAAAATGTGGTTGATTGAAGTCCGAGCCCTGTTAAAATGTGTACAGCTCTTCGTTGGAAGTTGTTTTTTGATATTTTACCACTATTAATAGTATGGCAGCTCTCAAGCCCGTGACCAGGATTTTGTGAAGGTTCAGGTTCAGGTGGGTAAAGCCGACCTCCAAAAACTCCAAAAGTAGGAGTGTGCTAGAAGGAGTGGTTGTAGTAAGTAGAGTGATAGGAAAGGTCCATCCCGTAGTATAAAGCACTCGGCATCAGCCACGAGCGGGTTTGCCCTCCAAGCAGTAGAGACAAAATTAGAAACTTACAATCACGTAATCGTCAGCTTTAATACCTCAACTACCTTCTACATTGGTGATGGAATCTTTGAGCTGAGCAATAGAATAAGATGAAAATGCACACCCAAGGAAGAAGGCGAGACTTTTAGAATATTAGGATATATCGTCATCCATGCTTGGTTAGGCCTATACCTGTATATTTACTTTTTTTATGAGGAATAATGAGAAACAGAAAAAATGCTAACCCAAATTCTATTCCTAGAAGCAATAAAAGCTGGATCTAATGTTTTGGACCTAATCAATGGTCCTTTGAGCTCTGCATCCTCGTTCGAAGGGGTTCTTTGGGCAGGAGAGGACCCAAGCATGATTTGCGTGGTGCGAGAGCTTAATTCAAATGTATTTAGTGCCAACCTCAGCCACGATCATGGTAGCTGAGGTAGGAACTACGAACATTTTAAAATGTTGCACTTCAAGATGCTCGGAAATAGCACTGTTACACATTGAAAAAAAAAGTGTTCCCATTTAACGCAATTGAGGTAGGTCTGTCTTCATTTCAAGAAAACAACACACCCATTTCAGCTCCATATTTGGTGGGCCCAGATGCGAAAATGTAAATGCTGGACCCCTGATTGGAGATTATAAATTATAGTTGTAAATGCTTTTTAAAATTTAAGAATAAACGCAATTAAGCCATAATTGTGTTACCATTTGGATGTTAAGATAAAACCACGCCCATCTCAGTTCCACCATGTTTGGTGCTAAGATGGGAAAACTTTAGAATAATAACATCTAAACGCCCGTAGCTTCAAGTGGTCACAATTTAAATAAAACACTGACCTCACTCAGTGGTGGTGCCAGAATTTGTCCGAAAGGGGACCAACTCGGGAGGTCCGGGTGAACGTGGTTACCGGTTTGGTTTTGATGAGCAAAATAAAAAAGAAGAAAAAAATCCGTCATTTCCCCGTTTTTTGCCCTTTTTGATGTCTATTTCCTCTATTTATCGACGATTAGTATACAATATTTTTCGTTTGCTCTTCCCCGACGAAAATGGTCAGTCTTCCTCGACGGGGTGCAGCCTTCCCCGACGGGGGTGGGGGATGCTTCTCCCCATTGACGTAACTCAGCTTCATCAAATATGCCCAAGAAAGCATCTCTAAATATTCAGAATTGGCACTCTCTTTTCAATTTAATTTCACAAGGGTTGTGGTTCACAAGACAAGCAAGTTTACCCAAAAAGGATTCCTAGAAAGTGATGTTCCCTCGAATTTTAACAGGGGAGGATCCAGGATCCACCGAAAGGGGGGAGGGGCCCACTTCCAGATCCGGGTGGGCGTGGTTGCCCGTTTTATTCAAATTTGTGCAAAAAAATATATTTTTTGGTTTCAAAAAGGGGGGGGGGGTCCGTTGCCCCTCCCCTTGATTAAAAACCCCAAGTGTTGCCTCTGATTCCACCTGGCTGGGAATCTCTGATAGTACCACACTAAGATGTTCACTGTATACCGTAATAATTATTGTGGACTTGGTTTCAGGCACATTTCCATTGGTGGTTGGTGTCAGTTCTTTATACCGATATCTGAAAAGCGATTAAATAGATTTTGCAAAGTTAATATTTTTCTCAAAATCTTAGGGGGCAGACGCCCCACCACCTCCTGATTCGCCCCTGTTATAACGAAGATGTACCATTTGATTAGATAGCAAGAACAGGATTTTGATGAGTGTCCGTTATAAGAGGTGCAGACTTACGAGAGGCGTCCACACAGTGAGGTTCATCTGTACCGTGTATTGGAAAAAGAAATAAATAGGCCCAATTGAAACCGAAAAATGGACCGATAGACAGATCGATTGACACATCAACTAAGCCTAATAAACATTTCTTAAGAAACTACTGCTAAATTGACACCCAATTGTACTAAAAGGAAGTAGTAGGCCTAAATCTTTTTCCGATCCCAAAGGCTCATAGGACGACTGAAGCTAATTTCCAGTTTTTGTAGTGTGAAGCGAAAGAGAGTGATATAATACTCCCCCTAGATGGGACGCTAGTCCATCGCAATTTACTTTCCAGCATTTGTCGGTACACCTCATATAGCTTGATAGACTAAAGCAATGTTAGTAAAGTGCGTTTGCTCAGACGCACAATCAACTGACACGAATGAGTCCATCGGGAGACCCTTGGCCCCTCCCCCTCCCGCCGGGGAGAAATTTAAGATCACGTCGGGGGCCTTGTAGGTCCAGGCGAGCCCCCAATATACCAAACGGTCTAAAAGGCGCTTTTTTTTTGCTTGTCAAATTGAAAACTGGAAACACGCCCACCTCAAACTTGGCCTATGTCGGGGCTGTTGGGGGTTGCCCTCCCTGTCGGAAGATTGTCCTGCCGTTGGGAAATTCCTGGCGCCGCCACTGCTTACAGATCGGTTGACCGACGGATTGACCAACTAACTAGTTTGGTTTGACCGAAACACATTAATAAGAAACTGCCTGCTAAATTTCTCAATTTGACTATTATAACTTTTTAGGATTTTTTTTTTTTTGGAACTCAACGTGGACAGTGAAGTTTAGAGATGCTTGGATGATCTAAACATTATTTTGAAAATAGGCGAAATTGTGAATTTTGAAAAACCATGGTTTGCAAGTATGTAGTTATGAATGAATGTGTACAGGAAGTCTCCACGGTTCTGGGATGTCCGCTCGTCCACGTTTCGATAATACCACTCACTCTCCTTGTATCCTCGAGGCTAAAAATACAAGTTAACAGGGCACCATGTTTTGGATGAGACGTTAATCCGTTGGTCCCTTGTACAACATGACTCATGTGCACGTTAAAGAACCCGATGCACTTTTCGGAATACAAGTAGGGGGTTTTCCCGGTGTACTGCCCAATCACCACCAGAGCTCACTGGAAAGAAGTCCTCAGACTTTGTGGGTTATCCTTGGCCTCTTCAGTACAACAGCGAATAAATCAAATCAAATTTAATATATCGATATCCAGTGTTGGCAGGAGTTCCGAGTTTTGGAGCATTTTATTATTTAGGCCAGGTAGGCCTATTACCTGTGTAGAATAGAGACGGATTTAAGGGGAGCCCAATTTCCCCCACCCCCTATCATCGGCAAAACGTAGTTGCGCCCACCCCAACTTATATTAGGAGCGCCGGGTCAAAAATTGACTCAAAATAAAAGAAAACTTACAGCAGGCTACAAAAAACACGGAAAACGATGAACGACCTAGGAAAGAGCGCCCCTCCCCTTTCCCTGTGAAGTACCAATCGTACAAGCTCACACCTTCTGTAAAGTAATTTTGTTTACATGTAGCTTATACCATAGTCGCAAAAAGTTCACAAAACCGGCGGTAAATCCACGAGAAATTATGATGTTGAGAGAATAAATGGTGGTTTATGAGGGCTGTTTCATAGCAATCCGCCCCTGGTGATTGACTAGTATCCCGGATACTTCAGGGTAACTGATGAGTCTAAAAAAAGGGTGGATCCATCCAATGGGCGTAGAAAGAGGGAGGGGGGGGGGCGATGCTAAATTGGACAAGCATAGATTTTAACAGAAAACTCCTGGCCCACCTCTCCCCGATGCTCCCAAAGTGTACAATTTTTTTTTCGACTACAAATAATGTTCCACCAAGTCAAGGGTGGGGGAGAGATAGGGGAAGCGGAGGATTCCGCGCCTGTAGAAGTATTGCATTGTTTGGTCAGGTCGGTCGGTCTTTTGTGAAGTTGGTCCATGTTAGGCCTACGTTTACTACTATTGTTTGTTTTTCTCATGTACACTTGATTTCCAAATTTGCAGCAGGTTCTGTCAGCCATCTCATTGGTCGATCTTAATAGCAATTGTGTAGGCTCAAATCAAGTTAATGAAAACTTCACCATTGTATTATTTATTTCATTTGGGTAATGCAGGGGCGGATGAAGACTTTGGAAAAGGGGTGGGGTGGTAGTTTGGGCATTATTAGTGGGCGCGTGCGCTTTTGCTCGTTCAAGTTGCAACTGTAATTCAATTG
>JAOTQE010027889.1:0-10426 GCA_025631205.1 Nesometra sesokonis
CGCAGTTGTATTTTTTTAATTGTTTTGATTGGATGATATTTTATCGGATAATCCGAAATTCCTGCAGAAACACGGCCATAGATATAGTGACATTGTACAGAGTATCCCAATTTATATGATGTCACAGTTTAAAAAAAATAATTATACAATTTTAATTTATCTTTGAAAAAATTATAGGAATCTAAAATTAATTACACAAAATAAAAATGTCACAATTTTAGGAATTAATTTCCATTTTATCTACACTCATAATTTATCTTCGGAAAAATTTGCAAAATTAAAAAAAAATTAATTATACAAAATAAAATGTGACAATTTTACAAATTAAATTCTGTTGTATCTGCATTCTTAATTTATCTACGGAAAAAAATTACAGGATTTTAAAATTTATTCAGAAAATAAATTTGCAAAGGGAAATATTTTCCGACAAGTTTATCTAGAGAGAAAATTCTATACTTTCACTCTGGAAAGTATAGCCTGGGATAAATTAATATCATTTGCGGAAAATAGCCCAAGGCTAAGAGACTCTCGGTCAAAGTATAAGTGTAAGAACTTATTTTAAAGTTTATCTTTGAGAGTAATTATTGACATTTAAATTGTTAAAGGTTTCTGAAAGTTCAAGCTGTTATGAGACTTAAAATATAAAATATGTTTGGTCTCTAATACTGTATTTAAACTTTTGTGGTAAAGACAGGTAAAAGAAACATTATAAAATTAACCGCAATTTACACTACCTGATGAAACATGTGTTTGTTTTTTTGTTTCGTGGGTCTAGGGGACACCCTGATGTGTAACTTAAATAAAAGATGATGGTGATGAACATTTGGAAATTGAGTCTAATATGGGTACAAAATTTCAAGCATGTCCGTTGAAAACTGTACTTGCCATAGTGATAGCATTCTGTACCAGCTCTCACTGGTAATGCGCGAGTCTCGGCATGGGAACCTATTTTAAATGTCTCGTGCATGCATGCCGATTTTCTGTGCATGAGAAGAATATGTTAACAAATTAATAATACTGGACAGAGATGTATACTCCAAAATCATGCGTCAATAAACCTGGCATTTCTGAAAAAAAGCCATGAAAAACTTGGCATACAAACATTGCTACATACAAAAAAAATGACACAAAACCTCTTTTTTTCTTTTTTCTTTTTTTTTTCTTTTTGCTTGTTGAAGTCAGATTGGGTAGGCAGAGGTCCCAAGTTGTAAAAACAGAATTCTGAGATTTTCTTGTGGTCGTCCTTACACTATTTGTAATGTGTACACTTCATAAAATGTGTGTAAAATACCCTTGCTTACACACATTGCTTATTTTGAAACAATAGTTTCTGATTTTTACACTGTTAAGGTATGCCATTACTCTTCATAAAAACATTGCTAAACTTCACATTTAATAATGTTCATAAGTCGGCGAAAGTAGTAGAAAAGATTTCTACTGGCTATTTTTTATAGGGATAGCCAAAGAGGGCAACCTCTAAGAGGGGTTTGGGGTTAATGTCTGGAGATGAAAATGAGGCTTACAAATCTGAAATTACTTATATAATATAATCCAAAAGGATAAAGTTTGTTACGCTGTTAAAGTATTTAATGCACAAGTTATTAGCTCATAATGACATAGATAAATCCGAAAATAATCGTATGATTATAGATCAAAGTAGATAAATTATCAAAATTATGTTTAAAATGAAATGAAATTTCAAAATAGTATTTTTAATGTACTTTCTTGATGCAAATTAAAATGAAGATTGAGAAATTATTGATTGTGATGCCTGATAAATGAAGACCTTATACTTTTAATCCATTACTTCATCACACACAGAGTGTCAGTCTGTCGTTTGAACTTCTTGTTAATATTCAAACAAGTACTCGTATCTCGATGAACTCCGGCTCTATTATCATACCTGCCAACATTTGTACTCTTGAAAGTGGTAGGCCATCTCGCCGTCGCCGAGTTGGTTGGATACCAATCCACCAAGCCCCTCATGTTAATGAATTTTAATTTGATGAGCAGAATTTTAAAAATGGTCATTTCAGCCCGATTGCCAATATTTGAGGGAATTAGGCTGATATTACTTGCTTTTAGTAAGATGTTTTTGGGTGCATTTTATAGTTTTCCTTATGTACAAATTTATTTTTGGTATTAAATTTCAAAAGGGATAGGATTTCCATGTAAAAGCGGTAGGGTTGGCAGGTATGTATTATCCTTTTAAATTGTGTAAATCTGCTTATCTAGAACCAGGGGAGACTACTCCGTCTAGGTTTGAGTACCCATGTCTGTGAGCAAAAGCCCGTAAAAATGGATATTTTGCACACTTATTTGTGTTGAGGATATAAAAATGCTGAAATTTCTAAAATATGTATTATTGAGAACCCCTTGAAAGTGCGAGGAAATTAATCGTCTAATATATCGTGTGGCCTAAAAAAAAATCACTTAATTCATACTTCACTTGCTCTAGTGTTTTGAAAGATATAAAACTTAAAATTTGGAAATGTTTTCTTCAGGTCTTTGTCTTTAAATGCTGAAAATGGGAATATTCTGTGTTAGATACTTTTGTCACAGTGACAAAAACAAAATGTGAAGACATGCCAGATGGCAAGTGCCACTTACGGCACGGTGCCAAAATATCTCCCTAACTCCAGAGATCTTTACCCATTGGAACAACTATCTGTTTCAACAAGATGCCGCAACCTCGCACACTACTAACTCAAAACTATATTGTGAAGGCAACACCTAGTTTTATTCGGAAAGACGAGTGACCACCTTAATTACCGGATCTAAATCTGAAGGACTATGCTGTGCGAGATTCACTAAAATAAAGGTTTATGCAAACAGTTGAAACAAACCCACGGAAGATGAACTGAAGGAAACAAGCCAGTGCGTGTGAAGGGGGTGGGGGAATTTCTGTGGATGAGTTTATGAACTGCATTTCTTCACGGAAAAAGAGACTTCACATTGTGTGATCAAGGAGGACACATCAGACATTTATTGGAGTGATTAGTAAGGGAAGTTAAACATTTTTTTATTCTGATATGTTAATTTTTGACATGAATTTGAAAAATTTTCACTGTGACAAAATGGTTCAACCTAAGACTTTGAACTTAGATCCTGTTATACAGAATAATTGAATAGTAATGAAGTATATTGCCTTTGGTAAGTCTTATTTGGTATGTTATATCTGTTCAACCATTTACCTCTTTGGTCTAATGGTTCTGTTGTTCATAAGCTTAGAGTGAGAGGTTGCGGCAGGTTCGAATCCCGTCAGTGGTTTTTATCTCACAATATAATTGTGGAACTAATCTGTTGTGAGCTTTGCTACATGGTTTTAAAATCTTAGTCTTTCTTTAAACAATTTATGCAACTTTCTTTGATGATTTATCTATGATAGTAATTAGCACTTTTCCTTCAGCCCATGCGACAGTTCTTGAAGCAGTTTATTCATTCGCTAAATTCTCATTGTGGCCAATATTTTTCCTTTACCACTAACACAGCAATTGCTTAGTATACTGAGCTCTTTAATTCTTTAATATATAGTATGTGTGAAGGCGTAACATAAGATATAATTAATTAAATGTACTGTAATATGTAGTAGGTAATTTGATACGGATTTGCTTGTAAGTGTGTGAATTTTACCACATGGGAACATGGTGACATTTAGGTTTATACATTAATGAAAGTTTTTGAAAGGTGTATGGCTTAAAATAATGCTTTTTAAAATTTTAATTTCAATATTGGCTTTTACCACATCTATAAAGTACTAAAAAAATGTTTTTATAGAGTATGTGATCTTGTGCGATAGCATATTAATATTGATGATAAGTTAATAATAATAATGCTAATTATATATTTATTGCCTTTGAGGTGGGATACCGAAAAATATTGTTTGTGGCAAAATATTGAAGGAGTTGAAGACAAGTTCCATATTTTTTGGCAAAATATTGAACAAGTGGCAAAAAATATTGAATGAGTCAAAGTTTTACTAGAGCCCATGGTAAGCCTAATGATTAAAAATAATCCAAGTACAAACAATGATTGTTAAGATTTAAACTTTGAAATGCTACCAAACATCTAGGTAAAGTATTCTCTTTTTTTTAAATTCAGTGTGATTGCAACTTTATACTAAGATGATGTTCAGGGTAATTTGTGATAGGTTTTAAACCACATTAAAATGATGTAAGGGAAGAACATGTGATTGCAATTGTTAACATTTATCTATTTATGTAAAGGGAGACTTGAATAGTTACCATTCAGTTATTGATGTGGGTGAAAGTTATTGATCTTGCGGGAATTGTAAACCTATAACTAAATGTTCTTTTGGTATCTGTTCAAATTATGTAATTCTATGTGTTGTGATATTACAATCCAACAGAAGGAGCCTGTATTTAGACTTGGGTTATAACTCAACTCTAGGCTGTACACATGGAAATTCAGAATCATTAGATTTTACAAGCCTTGCTTTACCACCGAGACAATACGCTGCAATATAAGAATGATTCACAATCGCTTTGTTGTTAAGTACACACTATATACCCAGAATAGTCATACGATCACGATGCAAGATTGTGCGTTTCATTGCATTTTAAATGCGTTTTGTTGGATGTCATCATTTCTTATATACTATGGAGTTTCTCTATACCTGGTATAATTTTGACATTGAAACGTTTACCGTACATTTCATTTTGATGAATTTTAATTAATAATTATGAACCCAGGGATGTACCTAGAAAAATCCAAGGGTGGGTGACAAAAATGTAAGGGTGGGTGGTAAAATGATCAAAATTATTATTTTTACCTTTTTCAGGCTTAGGGTGCATGGTGAGTTGAAATTAGCCTGAGTGGATGGCCTTAAAATAAGCTTTAGGGTTGGTGGAACATTTCTAGAGTGGGTGGCCCCGCCCACCTCTACCCAGCATAATAACATCCTTGTGAACCCTCAATATATATTGTGTTTATGGTAAAGCCTTAAAAAAAGATTCAACATTTTGAAAATCAGGTTATATCTTTCGATTTTTTGGTAAAAATATTAATTTATCTTGAAAATTATAAGAAATACAAAGATTTACCTAAAATTTACTACTACTAAAATCATGTACTACTCGTGCAATAACTGAAGGTCTTTTAAGAGTCTCCAGACCCAAATTAGAATCATTAAAAAAAGTTTTAGCTATTTGGCCCCCAATATTTTAAGATTATTACATGAATATACGTAATTTTACCAGTTTTAATATGTTTAAAAGTAGTTTTTTTTTAATATGACTCCTGCCTACGAGCTGCATGTTGTACTTTTTGTTGTATACCAAAATAAATAAATAAATAAATAGTCATACAATTCTCTTCACCTTCATCTCAACAATGAAAATAAAACTGTCGGACATAGATAACTACATGTTACTAATGGTAAATACACACATAAAGTTGTGATTGTTTTTATGTTGGCACCTTGAAAAAATTATAAAAATTAACTGGTAAATCTTGTTCATCCGCCTCACAGCATTTGACATGAAAGGTTGAGATTAAGCAAGTCTTATATGGTGTCTTCAGGTAGTTAAGCGGAAGGAAGGAAAGAGAATTAAACTAGGAGAAAATTGTTCATGTTCACTAGAGACTTCAAATCATAAGCTACATATTTTATATAATACAAAGCTCTATATTTTGATGAATTATAAGTATTTATATATCAGTTCAATTTCAGTTTTATTTCAGAACAAGTCCATTAAAAAATACCTTGAATCCATTTAATACCATACCATAGATAATTTTTAAGGCTAGATGGTGATCTTAACACTGTAAAATGGCAGTCCCATGTAGGCGCCTACTATTTTGATTTCTCAGCCTCTGTCACAAACATGTAGGTTAAATAATCATAACTGTTTTATAATTATTGTATTTTTAACATTCAAATTATTTACATTGTCACTTGTATTTTATGTTGTCGAAGTAGTCGATGTCTTTATATTGGGATTAATTTTACTTTTATTTATTGATAAATTTTTAAAATAAAAGATTTAGGGCGCAATTTTGCGTAAGAACGTACCACGATTTGATTGGTTGAATTCCAGAATAGTAGGCACTTGCATTGAACTGCACTTTGGGGCTATCTATTCTGTGGAAGTTCACCATCTAGCCGTAACTAATAAATCTATGTACCATACCTACTATAACAAAATCATATTATTTTAAAACAATAGAGGGCTCTCACTTTTCAGTCTCTTGTGAAGGAATGTCCATTGCTTGCTCCCTTCCACCATTAAACCTACTACAGTCCTCGATAAACTTTTAACTTACCACACAAAGAGCAGTTCAGAAATATTAACACCTCATAGAATTTGAACAAATACAAGGACACTTGCATAACTGCTAGCCTACAGACCAATAAAGGTGGAAAATATCTTAAATTTACACTAATCTGCCAACACTTTGAAAAGAAAAAATAAAATGTGAAAATGAATTTTATAATAAAAATCTAAAATAAAATGGGATTTACAAACTATTGAGTACAAGACTGCTTTCATATTACTATACCTATCAACTCCTAGGGGTGAATGGTCTATACATGTATTGTGATCAAATCAAGAAGCTGGGAGCTCGGGGGTGGGGGCGCTTAAGGCCTCAGTGGTGGGGTCTAATAGGTAAGCCCTGGCGCCAAGACAATTTGAGGGTTTTTAAAGAAATATTACTACCGTTGATGTTAGGTCATGAATGTCAGTTCATTATGTTAAAAATTTTTCCTCTTTTTAATTTTTATTATTTTTTAAAATATATGTTTGTAGCTCATATGATTTTCGCCATAACGACCGGTGTGAATGTCTGAACTCTGGACGCCTGACTCGCACACTTAATACGGGCATCCCGATTTGAACGTCACAAGCATGCATCACGTTTTCTTACACATGAGATGAATTTGTATAAAAAATAAATAATATCGGACTAATATGCCTAAAAAACCCCAAAATGAGATAAAATTATATAAATGCGTATATTTCCAGAAAATAGAAAATATAGATCTTTCAATTGTTCTATTAAACAAGTTGTTCAAGAGTACATCGTTTCAAGTCAGTAGCCAGAGGTGTCTTGGTGGCTGAAAGAACCCCCCTTTTCCCCAATGTGCCCTTTGAATAGAAATTTAACCAATCTTTTCCAAAGAATTTTTAAGTTATGGGTATATAAAAATAATTATAACTTAATGGTTGCAGTATAATATGCTGTAGTATCTATAATTGTTTCTCTATGAACCTATTCAGGGAAGCTCAACTAATGTGCTTTTTTCCTGTTTTGTTTCATTAGAACCCCTCTTTTAAAATAACTGGCAGACTCTTGGTTTTTTGAAGTTATAAAAAAACTCCCAACAAAATTGATACATTTTTAAACTAAAGACTTTGAATTTTTGTATTATTGTTAATGTAAGCAGTACAAAGACAATATTATGTTATTTGATTGCCAAGTTATCCAGTGCCAATGCCAAGCAAAATGCGTTCGGGAAATAAATGTGACCGGCTTAGACTGGCCACGCGGTGGATAAACGTCATTGGTTCTGAGTCACGAATGTCTTTGTCTTGAATTTGTCACTCAGACCGTGTGAAGGTTTAATTCTGTTATCTGAAGAAAAGTGTTTATAATATAAGACACCCAGGCATAGCCATATAGAGAATGCTAGTAGAAATTGTCCAACATTTTTTCTTCCCTCCCTCTTCCCCTCATCATATTTGAAGGTTAAAGTTAATCCTAATTTTTTCCTCCTCACATCATACTTTGTACCATTCCTTTTTTATAGCAAATGCTTTGTAGACAATTTCCAAATTTTGTCTTCCTTTCATCATATTTAAAGGTTAAAGTTTATCCTAATTTTTCCTCATCTTATCATACACATACCATTCCTTTTTTTAAATAGAATATGCTTGGCAGAAATTGTCCAACTTTTTGTTTTCCCGCCCTCTTCCCCTAATATTTAAAGGTTAATCCTAATTTGTTCCTCTCCACATTGAACTTAAACCATTCCTTTTTTTAAATAGAGAATGCTTAGTAGAAAACTTTTGTCTTTATTAACTCTTCTCATCTTATTTAAAGGTTTTCTCGTAAAATTGTAATTATAACATTCCTTTTTTTATAGGGGATGCTTAGTATAAAATGACCAACTTTTTGTCTTCCCGTCCTCTTCCCCTCATCATATTTAAAGTTTAAAGTTAATCCTAATCATTTCCTCTACATCATACTTTATACCATTCCTTTTTTTTTCATAGAGAATACTTAGTAGAAATTGTCCAACTTTTTGTCTTCATGCCCTCTTCCCCTCATTATATTTAAATGCTAAAGTTAATCCTGACCTTTTCTTCTCATATCATACATATACCATTCTTTTTTCACAGAGAATGCTTTAGAAATTGTCCAACTTTGTCTTCCCTCCCTCTTCTTCTCATCGTATTTAGAGGTTATGGTTTATTCAATTTTTTTCCTCCTAACATTGTACTTATACCATTCCGTTTTTTTATAGAGAATGTAAACATTTTTGTAGACATTTTCATCATTTTTCTTTCCTCTTCCCCTCATCATATTTAAAGGTTAAAGTTAATCCTTATTTTTAGGTCCGCTCAAAGCATTCGTGTTCTTGCTATTGTTGTTGGTATTTTTATGACCACAATTTTAAAAGCATGTAGCGTCGCCAGTTTTAAACGGAAATGCTTGAAAATTTGTACACATATATTAGACTCTATTTCCAACGAACATTGATTGCTCTTTTTTGTCCCCAGACCCACAAAACTGAAAAATGCATTTCTTCAAGTAGAGTACAATATGGCTAATTTCATCATATGCATGAGTCGCTTGGTTGGTTAAGGCTATGTTCAGATTCACGGCTTAAGCGGAGCTTAGTGTAAGCAAGGCGCAAGGTAATCTGCGGTGTAATGACCAAGATGTTTGGACACAGGGCGTAGCTAAAGTCATAAGCAATTTTGAAATTGCCACCAGTAGGTTTTCTGTGACCAGTGAGCCATACTTGATTGGCCAATGCAGACCAACTGCAAATTTTGATTGGACAACGCTTAACACTTGGACAAAACCGTTCAGGTGTACAAAGGCATTGCTCTGTACCTTACGTTAAATCGGGGTTTGCAGGAAGCACAAGTTACGCTCCGGATTAGGGAATTGCGCTAATCGCCAGCTAGTTCAGACACAAGTATTCGTATGCCGCAAACGTTACGCTCCACTTAATCGTTGAGTCTGATCATCATTTAACATGACAGTTTAACAAAAGAGTCTGGATATTTTATTTTTTACATTCAAATTTTGTTCAAAATGAACATTATAATTATTTAAAATTGTTTGTCTTAATTTGCTCTTCTGATTGAAACAAAAACAGTTTGATTGATCATTTCTACAAGCAAACATTTATTTCGATCCTCCCATTTGCCAAATATGAAGGGTCAAGAGTATATCCATCTGGGTATCTGGAGTAGGTCTGTATACGTTGCTTGTACAAATTGATTTGATTACAATGGTTGGTGGTGCTACATAGATTCTGAAAAATAACCAGATACAAGTGACCTAGGGCAAGTCTATGCATTATGATGCATTTCTTAATCAAATGGGTATTTCTGGAACTCCTTATCAGAGCTAAACATATTGAATGTAATAAACAGATTAAATTCTGTTATGTCCTAGCATCTCATAAAGATTTATTGTTTTGTAAGATCTGATATAAAATTTAACTGACAATTTCTGGAAATGATTATAAAATGTCATAAAATATGTTATTTTGTTTTATTATTAACAACTGTTATCTTACGACTGCTCATTAACATGTAATCAGTGGTGATCGTTATTTTTAAAGACCATATGACACGCATTTTAAAATAGTTTATAGAGCCACAATCACTGCACTTTTTTTGGTAAAACTAATGCCCCCTTCCCACATTCACGATTTTTGTTACGACAGAGCATGATTTTTCAAAATTGATAAATTGCAATAGCATCGTACAATTTGTCGTGGTCAGTCGTAACTTATCGTATTGCATCGTACTGAATCTCTACACGATCTTGATAAAGTATGATTTTTTTGGAATGTTAAAAAAAATCGTACTCAATCGTGGCCGTAAAAACAGTCTTGTTGTACCGCAGCAGCATCGTGTGAGTGACGTGACGTTAACGTAGTGCGTCGTGCCGGTGTCTTGTGTGTTCGTATTCATTCGCAGGGTCAACAGCCCGTACGACTCGCCAAGTTTTCGCCAGAATGTGTCATTTTCTGTTTTTCAGGGCCCACTCGTTCAACCAATTCGGTAAATAAATCGTTGTCAACTCGGAGGAAGTTCCGATAACACCGCGGGTCATCCCAATTTAACTCAACGAATAATTGTTCATATTGCCCAAAAAGTACACGACGTAAAAGCCATGGCTTTACCCAAACACTTCGTTTGAGTTTACGTCGTATTCGACG